>VSMD01001399.1:0-220910 GCA_008750895.1 Mirza zaza | reverse complement strand
GGCGGTGTGCGGGCCGGGCGGGGAGCGGGGCCCGGCGGTGTGCGGAGCGGGCGGGGAGCGGGCCCGGCGGTGTGCGGGCCAGGCGGGGAGCGGGGCCCGGCGGTGTGCGGAGCGGGCGGGGAGCGGGCCGGGCAGGCCGTGGCGGCGACTGTCGCCCTCGCGGGCCCCGTTCCCTAGGGGAGAGCGGTGCAACCACAAGCACAAAATCAAGGGCAACACAAACCGTTTTCTAAAGAGATGACCCGTCATCAGTGTGTATTCACATCCCTGAAGTATCAATAATGAGATATAGGGCCGGGCGCGGTGGCTCACGCCTGTAATCCTAGCACTCTGGGAGGCCGAGGCGGGCCGGATTGCTCCAGGTCAGGAGTTCAAAACCAGCCTGAACGAGACCCCATCTCTACTATAAAAATAGAAAGAAATTAATTGGCCAACTAATATATATATAAAAAAAATAATTAGCCGGGCATGATGGCACATGCCTGTAGTCCCAGCTACTTGGGAGGCTGAGGCAGCAGGATTGCTTGAGCCCAGGAGTTTGAGGTTGCTGTGAGCTAGGCTGACGCCACGGCACTCACTCTAGCCTGGGCAACAAAGCGAGACTCTGACTCAAAAAAAAAAAAAAAAAAAAAATGAGATATATCCTAGTATTGCTGTAACATTTAAAAAAATTAGTAATAAAATAAGGAAAAACAAGAAATCCACTGAAAAAGGAACTTTAAGGGGAAAAACACAGGATTTTCTCAAATTTTCGTGGAGTAATACTTCAGCTTAGATTATAATGTAGTAATGTTTACCAAATCCAGTAGTTAAGAAAATATGATCCCCATAAAATAAACAGCCTTGATAGAATAGACTTGTAAGAAAAAATACTAAAATTAGAAATGTATAAAACAGGAAAAAATTTGTTGGAAACGATACTGGAATGGTTAAAAATTTTATATAAAATGTAAGAAAAGGACAATTTATAATATCTAACTTTGTATATCCCCAAATGATCTAATTTAAATGGATTTTAATGAAGAAAACTTTAAGATTATTTTGAGCAAAGTAACTTTTCAATAATCCTAAATTCATGTTTTTTTTTCCCTTTGGATACAAAAACTTAACATGGCAGAGCTTCACATCTCTTTAAAAACATGACAATCTAAAAATGGAAGTAATTAACTTCCAATAAATTGACAACAGATCCTCTTCATAATGAGAATTGTTTTCTGAAGGCCATATGAGAATGTAAATACTTGAGAATATCCAAGGATATTCTGAAAAATAGTTAAGTAATGATGGAATACTAACATCAATTATTGATATGTGTTAAAAATTACCATAGGAAAAACACTTTATTATTGGCATGTTTATGTAAAAAACTGGTCATAGGAACAGAATAGATACAAATAGCACAATAATTTAGTCGACCATGAGAAATGCCATCAGAGGGCAATATGCTGTTAGGTAAACAGAAACGTTTTTAAAATTCTAATATAATTACCCTCTTTGGTGCACAGTTCTATGAGTTTTAACATACAGATATTGTCATGTGATCACCACCAAAATTAAGAGAAGACAAGACCCAACCTCTCAAAGATTTTGCTCACACCCCTTGGCAGTCAGCCCTCCCCCAGCCCTGCCTGCGGGCACAGCCAACTGGTCTCCTCTCTCTAGTTCTGACCTCCCCAGAGTATCTCAGACTTCGAGCTTGCAGTATGAGCCTGGCAAGATTTATTTTTTTTGGTGCTCGATGCAAATAATCACATTATCTGTGAATAGCGGTGGTCGTAGTCCTTCCTTTCTCACCTGCATGCCCACTGTCCCTTTTTCTCACCTTCCCATGCGTGCTAAGCTTCCAGTTTGGTGGGAACCGCCACAGTGTACACCCTCCACGTGTTTATATTCTGGGGGGAAAGTAACTCAGCCTTCGACCAGAAATACGATATCACTTACCAGTTTTTGGTAGCTTCCCTTTTATGGTTTGGTGACATTTCCTTTATTTGCAGTTTTCTGAGAGTTTTATTTATCATGACTAGATGGTGAATTTTTTAGTGTTTTATCTCTATCCATTGAGATGATCCTGTGGATTTCATTAGTCTGTTTATAAAAGAACAATTGCATCAATTGGCTTTCTTTTTCTTTTCCTTGTTTTTCAGTATAAATCAGAATTCATTTATTTACGATGAATTCTGTATAATGATGGACATTATTAGCTGCTTCAAATTTGAACCCTTAGAGAACTGTTAGAGGCGGTTCTGACACCCTTTAGCATGTGCCTTTGTGCACACAGCTGAGCATTTTCTTAGGCTTGCCCTTAGTGGTGCTGAAGACGTGACAGCTGCAGGGCGGAAGTTCTATCTGATACACTAGATGTAGCCAGATCATTCTGGAATGTGTGTACAACAAGTAGCAGCTTGCGTGAGTTCCTATTTCCCTAGATTCTCTCTAATACTTGATATTTTAAGACTGTCAGTTTTCCCTGACTGAAGGGTGTGAACTATTATCTCTTTGTTTTAATTATATTTCTAAATGACTAGTGTGGTTGTGTTGATTTTCATCTCTAATAATTACTTACTTACATCTTCCCTTCTGGAAGTTGCTGATTTACACCTTTTTCCCATTCTGTTTGTTTATATATTTTGTACTCATAGACATTGGTTATACATTCTGTATAATAATTCCTTGCTATTAATATGCACTGAAAACACTTCTTCCAGCCTGCGACATGCATTTGTTCTTATGCTACTCTTTTTTGTACACATTTTGAAAGATTTTAATATAATGAAATTAATCATTTATTTTATGGTTTTATTCGTTTAATGATTTATTATTAAAGCAATTTATGGTTTGTGCTGTTTGTATTTTTGTATTTTTAATTTTTTGTATTTTTATCGATATATCATAGTTGTACATATTTTGGGGTACATGTGATATTCTGATGCATGTCTACAATATGTAATGATTAAGTCAGGGTGGTTGGGATATCTTTCACCACAAACATTTATCTTTCCTTTGTGTTGGGAACATTAGAATTCTTTTCCTCTAGCTATTTCAAAAGTTCAACTCACCTTGCATTTCTGGCATAAACTCCAGTGGGTCACAATATATTATTATCTTTATATCGCTGGAACTAATCTGTTAATATTTTAAGAATTTTTTTCCTAAGGGATATTGTGTCTCTGTTTATTATCTTGTAATATCTCGTTTTGATGTTTGTTGATTTTGATCCATAATGTTGGCACCATTGAAAGTGCCCCTAATCTTTAACGTTCTGGGAGACTTTATATAGAATTAACATTACTTCTTCCTTTAAAATTGCTAAATTTGACAATAAACCTAACTTGAATTTATCACATAAAGGTTTTTGTATTGTGTTTGTCATTATTTTAAAGATAATATACAATAAAGGCCAAATTGTAAGAAGCATTCACTATTGTTCATTCTTGTTGAAACTCTAAGTTGTTATATCATCTTTGGAACATAATATTAACATTTAAAAAGCACACTCTCTTCAGCTTAACAGTCACTCTACTAGGGAAGACCATATTGTCCAGAGGGAGCCTCAGCAAAGTTGTTTTCTACACTATCAATCGGTTACTATTAAAAATAAATGATGGAACATTTAAGTAGTGAATACAATGAAACCATTATATATTTTAGTTATATATTTTGAACACACCTAAAAATAGTTTTATAAATAAAAGTGTATACTTGTTTGTTTTTAAAATGTCCTGGTATATGAAGGTGTGTGTAAACACATATTTACAAATGGAAGATTTCTGGGAAAATAAAGGTAAATTTTACTTTTTAATTCTGGACTATAGTTCTGAGAAAGTAGGAGGCATTTTTGAACTCTTTGATGTTTTATAGTTTTTCCCATGTGCATACATTATTTTCATAAGACAATAATTTCTTAAAATAAAGAAAATATATACTCATTATGAAATAACTTGAAGATAAAAAGATTACAAAGAAAATATAAATCACCACTACCTGCCTAGAACTGACTAGACATTAACTAAATTTTAATATGAGTACAGTTGATCCTCAGTATTCATAGATCCTGTATTAGCAAATTTGTCTACTACTTAAAATTTAGTTCTATCACAAGATCAATATTCACAGACATGCAAAGAAGTAGTGAAAAATTTGTCTCTTGTCATGCATGTCGAGATCAAACAAGGTGGTCCTATTCCTTTTTGCTTCAGCTGATAATGTAAACAAGCTTTCTTTTAGAGATCTATTCAGTGCCACACTTTTCGCATTTATGTGCCTTTTTTGTTGGTAATTTCCCTGTTTAAAATGGCCTCCGCGCATGGTGCCCAGTGCAGTGCTGCCTGGCGCTGCTCAGCGCTGGCGGCCGTGGGGCCTTAAGGAGAAAATGCATGTGTTAGAAGAGCTCTGATTGGACTGTTGGGAATGAATTCAGTGTTAATACACATAATGAATATACACATGTTAGTTGTTTCGAAACAGAAACACGCATAAAATATGGTTATGTGTTGATCGCTATATAAAAATGTTGTATTAGAGTTTGTAGAAACCTAATCCTGCATTTCATTTTGAAGCAATGATTCCATATGCACTATTTGAGTATTTATAGACTTTATGGAATGGTGACTTTATAAAACATAACTACCTCCAATGACAAGAGTTGACTGCATTTTAAAATTTTATCATAGACACCTTTCCATGTGACAAAATACCTTTGTCAAAAATAACCTTTGTCAAAACAAGAATTCTACGCATGAAACACATTTCCTTGGTGTTTATAAAACCACATTGAACAATTTCTCTACTGAGATACATATTTTTTTTCCAAATGTTTAAAGTGAAGCAGCAATTTCAAGGCAATTAATGTGAAGGTCAAATTTCTTTCAAAAGTCAATGATTTAGAGTCCTGTGCAAAGATTATGGCAGCTATATGTTCAGTGTATTATCATCGACATTGGGGATTTCCTTTTGATTCTTATGACCCTGTTGTATCCCTGAGATCCTATGCCAAAAAAAAAAAAAAAAAATAGCCTGAGATAAACTTTTAATGGCAAAAATCATGGTGAGCCTTAGTAGGACTGGGCAAAGAGCACTGTGCACCCTGTGTGCTGGAGTCCCCAACACTACCCTCAGGATCATTGCTTCATTCCAGGGATTCATGGGAATCAGGGGATTCAGAGGTGGTCATGCTCATTGTCACAGCTGGTTACAAGGGAAGTGGAGCAAAATGAGCAAAGCGGAAGGGAACACGGTGGCCATAGGTGAGGGCTGGAGGAAGTCAGGTGTGAGCTCTTAGGTGTCCCCTTCGAGATGAGCTGCCTGGGACCTGCTTAATTCTTCCAACAATGATGCGTGACAATGCATGCAAAGTTTTGTCAACTGGGGAGACTCTCTTGAGCCTTGGACTTGCATTCGGGGTCACCATGTAGGAGCACAGCACCTGTACGCTTTACTTCAGCTACCCAAGCTTCCAGGGAAGAACAGGAGCTCATCGTGAACCACATTGTCACGCAAGTGGCCTGGACAAACTGGTGCAGTGTGGCACGAGGCTTCACACACGTCAAAGCACTCTTAGTAGACAGAACTTTCCAACAGCTCGGTTCCTGGGAGCCAGCCAAGGGCCAGTTCAGCAAACAGGCCTGTCTTGGGAATGTTCAGGATTTGAGCAACTCAGACCTGTCAACTTTTTCCTGCACACCACACAACTTAGGGGTCCATATTCTACTCTGAGTTCAACCAATAATATCTTATTCTCTGAAATATTAAAAACTGTACTCAGCAGAAAATGTCATAAAATATAATACTTTGTTATTATCAGGACTGGGAAAAACTTGACTTGAAAGAGCATGCCACAGTGTGTACTAGATAGCACAGGGAAAAAAATGAGTTTGCACAAAATCTTCGCCCTCTTCAAGCTGCCTCTGCATCATTTCTCCATATTTGAAAACCAGTCCCCAGACTCTACACCCTGGATTGCTTCACATGGATGTTACTTTTAAGTTTGACTGGCATAAAACTGTTGTGCCTGGTAACTTAAATATAGTATTTGGACTTAGGAACCTAGATTTAAGTATTTTGGGAAATTAAAGTCTTCAGTTTTTAGCTCATATTTAATTCCATATCCACAGTACTATGATTGAACAATTTAAGGCATTTTTAAAGATATTTTAATGTAATAATTTTTAAACCTAGTGATCTCTCACTCAAATAAGCATCATACTATTGATCAGCCTACATATGGAGTTAAGATAGACAATAAATTTGGACATACATAGAAATATGTGTTTGATACTCTATTCATAATCTAAAATGCCTAGAAAAATTATCTGGAGAATAAGTATGATTTTTCTTCACATTAAATTTCTCACAAAACTAGATCAACTGATATGGAAAACAATTTCATGTGGAAAAGAGCCATTTTAGTTTTTTAAATAACTTCACTTAGACTACAGATAGCTCTAGTCCTTGTGAAGGCTTATGAAGGCTTTGATGATCTTAAAGTATATAAACATTTTCCCAGTACTAGAACTGACTCTATAAGAGACATCTATCTATCTACACCCACCTGCATGTATACACGTGTGTATGTGTGTGAAACATGCACTTTTCCTGGTTGGCTCCTTCACTACCCAACTGAAGACTCTTCTTCAATAATTGCCAATATAGTATTTTAAATTTAATTTATTAATGCCTTGGTGCTTATTTTTCCACTGTTAATAAAATGTTCAAATTTTAATAAATAGACTAAATGAAACACTAGTGTTTTAATAAACAGCAATAGCCAATATCTAATAATTACAGTTTAAAATATATAAACCTTTACTTTCTTTAAAGAACATTCATAATTTCTCATAAAACAAGAGAGAATTATTTTGATAATTCATACACTTGGCTCTCTTAAGTATAAGAAAAGGAAAAAGGTAAATTTGTTTTATGGCTTATAAGAAGGAGTCATCTTTGTTCCCATCAGTCAGTTGTATTCAATTTCTTCTAGTGACACATACTTCTTCCCTAAGCCCAGGAGGAGTTGCTAGGAATGGCCTGGCAGAATTACTGTTCAGCTATAGAGCATCAGAAACTAATAGATCTGCCTCTCTTGCTTTTCTTACTGCTGCATCTCCTCAGCTGTCTTCCCTGTGGCATTACCTCCGAAATGTGCTGGTCTCACCTCTGACCCAGGAGAAGGCCAGGGGAGCTGCGCTAACTTAAAGAAAGTGTCCAAAAAAATTACGATGTCTTTGCTTAAATGTGGAGATATAATATACATATGAATAGGGAAATTTAGCATTTCATGTAAACATGAAGTTTGTAAGAATATAACATTTTCTTAAAGGTTAGTCAGGAAACTGATCTATCAGCTCACATAATTTTTAGAGATAAGTTTTAGAATGACTTTTTGTTACTATCAACATTCCAGAAGCACACACATGCACACACACACACACATATACACAGACACAAACCTGAAAAGCATAGTACCACCTATGGCTTATTATACACGTTTGAGGAAGGGAGAGCAGAGTATTAAATTTATATGACATAATATGGGCCCATTAAAAATGACTACACATGTCTAGGTTGACATAGAAATATGTTTACAAAATTATAGCTGTGATGATAATGTTTTAAAAGAGATGCCTATTATAATTTCATTTTACTAAATACATATATATGTGAATACTTACAAATGGGAAGATCAAGAAGAATTTTAACAATGAAATTATTCTTAGTTTGTAAGAGTGTATGTAATTTTTTTATTGTAAATTTCTTAATGTGTTTAATGTTTTCTTTACAGGAACATGTAGCTTCTTAGAATATAAAAATAGTCTGAAAGTAAAAATTAATAATTTTTAGAGAGAGTGAAAAGTGTTAAAATTAAAAAGAATATCAAAGAATGAGTGACATTTATATACATATGTAAAATATATTATTTATTAATATAGCATAAAATCTATAAATCTATCTATGATCTATTTATTATATATATATTTATCTTTATTTATCTAACTATGATCATTTACCCAACAATGGAAGAATACACATTCTTTTAAGTGCGCAAGGGACATTATTAAATTTAACAAAATTATGGGCCATATGATGCAAGTCTCAATGAACTTGAAAGAATTGAATTAATTCACAGTATTTTATATGAACATAGAGAGAGTAACATAGAATTCAATAGCAGAGGTAACTAGGAAATTTTGAAACAATAGGTGCATATTTTTAAATAACTCGAGTGTAATGTTTTAAGTGTTAGTTGCTCAACCTCAAATCCAGTACAAAATGTCAATGCACTACCCACGTGCTCAGCTAAAAGCCTAAGGGTAGGTGGAGATACTACAGCCTGGCAACCCTTCGGCAAGCCATGCCGGCAAACGGCTACCTTTGTGTAGTCAAAAGGGAAGCTCCATTCAAACTCCCTACCTGGGACTTTATCTTCTAAATGTCTGTCTCTTGATATTTACAATATTTTTCTTTTTCTTAGCCAAAAACATTTCTGGGAAATAATATTCTTCTATACTGTACATGAACATATGCATTCTGTGTCCATTGGGTGATTACATGGGTGACACATGGATATTTATTTCGCCAACCACAAAATTATAGAATTTAGCTAGACCACCAATAAGTAAATGAATCGAAGTCTGTGTTTGTGTGCATGCAATGGACCTGGAAGTTACGTATGCGAATGAAGGAATAACTATATATTCTAGAAAATGTCAGTGTTTTATTTGTACTTTTGAATTGAGATATCATTATTCAATTTATTACAAAATTATATAGAACAGATATACAATAATATATAATGTAATGTTACTGTATAATAGTCATATATTTCCCATGCTGGATGCTTATGCATATATACAGGGTCCATAGAGCCAAAGTTTCAGTTACAAAGGAGGAAGTAACAGCAGACATGCAGCTTCAGTCACACAGTCTGTAGCTGGGAGATGTATGGCCCAGGCAACAAATATCTCAACAATGTCTCACACATGTATTCTGCTGGTAAAGATACAAAATATTCTGATAAAAATTCTTTGTTACCTTCAGTTTCATATTCTGTCAAAGACCAATTTTAAGGCCTTTTGTAAGAGGTCTCCCTCATTTATAATCAGCACACAGAACATAATCTGTGGCTGTAGCATAGCTATGACATGTTTCAACTTATTTAATAAAGGCATGGTGATTCACTGGTCAGTAGTATAACAAATTGGCCTACCAATTAAATGCAAGATAGCTTTAAGTCTATTTAATAGACACAGTATAAATGAATTACTACCAAAACCTTAGAATATTATACCTTAAGTATGCACTGACTAACTGTGCCAGGCAAAATTAATTCTTATGCAACTGAAGCCAACAGGAGTAAAATATTGGCTAAAAGTCAATTTTGGTGATATAGAGGAAGCTGGGCAGTCCCAAACAGCTTTAGTGAATGCTTTCTCACTTTTGTTCTATCATTGCTGAAGCTAAATGAGCAAGAGATAAAAGTCAAATACATGCAGACTACACTTCCCCATGCCATGCTGTCTTTTTGCTGAAACCAATGTCTTGGACCGTGAGGAGTGTTTCTGAGGTTATGTCTTTACTCCTAAGAATAAATGAAAGAAAAAGGAAGAAAATCCTCCAAAGTCAAGCCAATTTTTACAGGAAAGAAGGGTTTCCTTTTACTAATATTAATGATTCAGTTGCCTATACTGTTTAATTATATTTACTAACATTACAGAAATTAATCTATCAAATTCACAGTCGGTTATGAATTAAAATAGAAATATCTTAGATTAATGTAAAAGAACTAGACAGGCATGGATTAAAGGGCAGAATTAAATGTATATCTCTATTATACATGTTCATGTAGATTAGGGTTTCTCAACCTCAGTGCTGTTTATATTTTGTACCTGACAGTTCTCTCTTCTGTGGGGCTGTCCTGCACAGCATCCCACTAAATTCAATCTCTTCTTCCCAGTTGCGACATCCAAAGTGTGTCCAGACATTGTCATATGTCCCTGGGGGAAGGGGCAAAATTGCTTCTGTTTGAGAACCATTGCCCTAGATGGAGCCTCTGTCTGTCTCAGTATAAGTGAAACTGCTCTTACAAATTAATGAAAAGGGGTTCAAGATGAGAACTATGGCAAGGGCCTCGCTAAAAATAATGATAATAATTAAACGCTGGTCCCCCGGTTGCTTCTCTGTGATTGCCACTCTGGAGCCACATGGTTGGTGCTCATCAAGATTCTTAGCTTTCTCCATAGATGACATCATCTTTTTTAAACCTGGGGGTAGTTTCTGAGGCATCGTCCAGGCCTCGCATTCCAGTGGAGCGGCTGACCCACGCAGACCAGCGGCCCACACCGAGGAACTGACTCAACTGGTCTTGTGACCCCCACCCAAGAACCCGGTCGGCAGAGAAGACAATTTCTACAACCCTGTGGTTCCACCCTGAACCCAGCCAAATAGCAGACTCAATTGCCTGCTCCAGACTGTCCTTAGAAGTTCCCGACTCATCTAGAGCTTCGCAGACCTGCACATACTGAAGAGCAAAGACAATGAGCCAGGCGGGAGAAATGCTGCGGGGATGGCCTCACCGCATGTCACCCCAGAAAATACCTGAGCAGGCTAGAGTCCCATGTCAACCCATACTGTCCTTTGAGTCTTCCTTTTCTTACTTCTTTCCCCAGCAAACATGGCTCTGTCTCTGAGACCCCACGGCCCGGCGAGGCGGCCGCGGCCCACCTTCGCGCAGAGCCGGCCTGGGCGAGCCCGCGTCCACCTGCCGCGCGCACCCCGGGCTGTTGGCTCTCCAGGTGCAGCCGGGGACTCCTGGGTCCACAGGAATTCTGCTAGCGTAGAACTGTTTTCAGAACGTTCTTTTTCATTCTCTCACAAGTGGACTGTGGGGTATTCTAGAGACTGTGACACATGATCTCACAGCAGATCCACTGCAGAAGCTGATGTGGCCACCAAGCTGTCTTGCAGGAAGCCAGAAAAAATAAAGCTTAAAGCAATGCAACTATCAATATAGTTTTGCTTTGGAAAATACACTATTTTCACAAAATATTTTATTTGTGTTAGCCTTCAATGAGTTTATTAGTTTAAGACAAATTATTTAATACATACATTTTAAATTTCTCATTTTAATTTTTAATATGATTAACATTGATAAATATAACTCTGAATTTTAAGTAAGCAAAAGATTCCTGACGCCAATATATGGCATCTATGATTAGATTTAGATTTTCACTGTTGTTTTTTAATGTGGAGGCCATTTGGTCATTTTTTAAATTAATGTATTAATTTTCAGAAATTGAGAATCTTGGCAGCTACTTCTCCAAAATCTAATCCTGAGTATTTGTTACTTCATAACCAGGTAAATGGGACTTTGTTCCTCACCTAGAGCTTTGAAAATTGCCTGCCAAAGACCATCTCCCCATTGCTATTTCTTACACACAATTGCTTCTTGGCTTTCAGACTCAATTCCTCAATTTTTAGTTACCTGGTTATTCCTCCTAAGAACCCCTCTGCATGGTGGTAACAAGCTTCCATCCAAACTTAGCAGCAATCAGCCATTGTCATGGGAAAAGCAATAATCACAGACAACCCTTCACCTTATTCCTACTGTATAAAGAACTCCTGGCTTCCAGAAAATACAATGATTTCAGAGATGTCTTTTTAGAAATGACAAGTAAATGGCAGAAGTGCACTCTCATATGTTACCAACCAATTACTATATTATAGATCTCACTGAAAGCTCACTACAACCCTATGAAACCAATTCTTTCATCCCCAGTGAAAATAAATAATAAAACTCTGAGAGGTGAAATAACTTGGCTAACTTTTCTATCCTTGCTCATTGGGAAGTTAGAGTGTGTATCTAGTTCTGGTACACTCCCAAACCTACTTGCTTTCCATTATGCAATGATTTGATTATATTGAGGAACGAAATCAGTTAATCAATGGGAAAATATTCTTCTAGTGGTAGGTAAACAAATACTGTTTGTATATTAATATAGAGCATAGACAGGCTGTTGAATAATAATTATAAAGTGCTTGCCCACATAACCACATAGATCAAGAAATAGAATATTGCCAATAGTCCAGAAGCTTTGCGTAAGTCTTGCCTCCATCGCGAGCACTTCCCTCATCCCATAAGAATAGTCATTCTGACTGCCTTTTTCATGATCATGTTTTTTCTTCTCTTTAGAAGTTCACAATCTATCAAATTATATTAAATGTGTTTGATTCTTACTTTTTCACTCAACCTATCACATTTTTAATTGTCATTGTTCTGCAGTATTCTATTTTCTGAATAAACTACAATTTGTTCTATCCTTTGTTAGTGGACATTTAATTTTATGGAATTTTCATCTATTATAATGAATATTACTATGAACATTTATGTTCGTTATTGCTATTAATATGTATCCTGTTGCACAACTTCATGAGCTTGTCTAAAATAGTAGTTCTTAAACATTTTGTCAAGACTTTTTTATAATTTAAAAATTATTGAAAACTTCAAAGACTGTTTATTTAAAGTCTATTTTATCAATATTTGTATATCAAAATTAAAAATATTTGAAATATTTCTTAATCCATTTAAAATAACACTAATAAACCCTTTATGTGTTAGTATAAACAATACGGATTTTTAAAAAATCATGCACTCCCATGTTCATTGCAGTATTATTCACAATAGTCAAAATATGTAATGAACCTGAGCATCTATCAACAGATGAATTAATGAAAAAAATGTGTTATATATACAAAATGGAATACTATTCACCTTAAAAAGGAAGGAAATTCTGTCATTTGCAACAACATGGATGAACATGGAAAACATTATGTTAAGTGAAATAAGCCAGGGACAGAAAGACAAATATCAAACGATCTCACTTATGTGGAATCTAAAAAGGTTGAATTCATAGAAGTAGAGGGTAGAGCTTATGAGAGACTGATGGATGGAGAGAGATGTTCAAAGGATACAAAACTTCAGTTAGAAAAGAGAAATAAATTAAAAAGATCTATTGTATTACATGTTGACTATAGTTAATAATAATGTATTATATTTTTGAAAACTGCTAAGAGTAGCAATTTTAAGTATTCTCACCACAAAAAAATGATATGTAAGATGATATCTATGCTAATTAGCTAGATCTAGCCATTCCACTATTTACAGCTCGCTACATATGTCTCAAAACAACATTGTACACAATAAATATATACAATTCTTATTTTTTAATTTAAAACAATTAAGGATATGTATCACAATAAATGTCATATTATAAATGAAAACAATATCTTAGTCATCAGAAAAGTAAAAAATTATTAATATCAAAATATATTTATTTCTGGATAGTATTTTTGTATTATTTTACTTTGCCTAATAAAACAAGTTTGCTTAATCAGTAAATAAATTTATTAATATGATTTTAGTGGCAACTATGACTATATTCCCAAAAGAACAACAACATTGTTGAGAAAATTGAAATTATTTTACATTTTTATAAATTTCCTTAATGTTTGGCTTAATAGAAGAAACTGGATTCTGATATTTGATTATTCATTAAATTCATTGCAATATGTTGTTTTCACTGAAATGAAGAAAACTAGGTCTCATACAGATATGTAACTTAAAAGTGGAAGACTATTTGAATCCCTTTTCAGATAACTATGGATATTCTTCTTTGATATACTACACTAAACTCAGCAAATGGTAATGTCTTAAAATTTACTTGCACTGTGAGATTAACAAACATTTCAGTCTCTGTTATGTTAAAATCCATTGATATATCTTGAAATTTGAATGGAATTTTTACCCATTCATGATTTTTTAACTTAATACATTGGTCATTTGAAAAATATTCATTTGCTAGGTTTTACAGATCTTCCAAGCAGTAACACTTTTCATTAAAAAATATTTTTAAAAATCGAATTTGATTTTACATTTACACAAAAATCAGATTTTATCTTACATAATGTGAGAAAAATATCACCAATCTTCTCATAAGAAAAGTCTTTAAGATAGTCAAAGTAATGATGATGGATACATGTTTTTCAAAATTCTAATTATCACTTGAATGCTCACATTTTATCATTGGCAACAAATACTGTTGAATGTTTTTCTTGAAAAGACTGGCTCACTGTATTTATTTTTATGAAAATATCTGCTAAAGCATTAGTTTACCTGTCAGTCATTATAAGCAAAAATAATGTTTCATGAAAAATTGTCTAGTTCAGCTTGCAACTCAAACAGGTGGGAATAATACAAACTACCAGTGCAGTTTTATGGCAATGCCTTCATTTTTGAAAAAGTGTCAGTAGTGTTATGACGTGGCCCGATAACAGGACGGGGGATGACACAGAACATAAAATAACGACACAGACACATGTGGACATGACAATGACTCGAGTGGCCAATGCACTGGTCGCTTTATTTTTATACCCCCCAGACCCAAGGTTAGTTCCTTGTACGTGAGCATCTGAGCATAGCAGCGATATCAGTCAATTCTGGAGTTGTTTCAAAAGGGAACAATTTCCCATGGTCTCAGACCTCTAACGGTTACTAAAGTTAAGGTGCAAGACAGAGCCTAAAAGGCAAGGCCCAGATAGGCAACATAAAACAATGCATCCATTTGAAGTGCTTCTTGGTCTTAATCCCAGGCGGCGGCTCCTCCCTGGCCCCCATGGTTGTGTCCGTCTTAGGTTGCCCCCCCCCATGGGGAGTCTTACCCGTCATCGACTACCAACCATCAATCGAGGCCAGTTCTTGGGAGAGTTCTTCTCGTTCTTGTTCTCATGGCCTCCAGACTCACTCCACGGGGGCCCTCCATGTGGGAGTTGGGAGCATTTGCTTATGTGCAACAACTCAGGCCTCTTACCAAGTCACAGGGCAGCAACCCTGTCTGAAGAAAATGACTACTGCTGCGTCAGGCAGCACACGGACATTACAGGCTGTCGTGAGTGATTAGTATAAGGCATAACACAGAATCAGCCCCCAACAGTGTTACCTATATTGTGTGTGCACCATCAGTACAAATGCCAACACAGTGAGAGAAATAAAATTAAACATGGTATGAAAATGTGAAAATAGCTTTGAATACATAGTCCCCTTAAACAATTTTGAGTATTTACAGGGGTACAAAGGCCACACTTTGAGACTCACTGCTCTAGGTTATACACTTGTAATTATCCCTGATGCTTAATAGGGTATATACAATTTCAGAGGGACAAAATTGTCCCAAACTATCTTTTTCAAAGTGATTATGTATTAATTTATATTATCTTCATTGTCCACATAAATGAGCATTCCAACATAATAAATTTCTAGTAGATGATTTTGCTGTTTAAAATATATATCTATTTATATTTTTTAAATACTGTCAAACTATCTTTGAAAAACTAGATTTCCAATACAAAGTTTTATCAATAAGTTTTGAATGGCTGATTCTCTACCTCCTCTTCAATGCTATTTAAGATCAATATTTTTTAAAAAAATTGGCTGATTAAAGAAAAAAGATCCTGATTTCTCATTGTTCTAACTTGAATTGCCTTGATCAATGGAGAGGTAAATAATTCATCTCACCTTATCCATTGTTTTTTTCCTTCTATGAATGGCATAGCTATATCTTGCCCACTCTTTTTTGGTTGATTATTTTTTCTTACTAATTTGTAAGGCCTTTTAGAATATTTTGTATATTAATTATTTTCATGGATTTTCCTACTGCATATGTTTTTTCCTACTCTCTTAAATTTGTTAACAAGTTCTCTAATACAATTTAAATTTGTCAATAATTTTAATATTTCTCCTGAGCTTTGTCCATGCTTTCAGAAGGCCGTATGCACCCATACATTTTTAAAAAATTCTCATATTTCCAACTAACTCTTTTATAGCTTTTTTCTCATTTTTCTTAATCTACCTGGAATTTATTCTTAAGTATAGTGTGAACTATCTTTAAAGGATAGACTGTCACATTTTTTGTTGAAGCATCCTTTTCATGCATTTTCCACATAATGTTTTGTATAGCTATATTTTATCTTAATAGATAGGGGAAGGGAATCCTATAAATCTGGAAACTTCTGAAAATGACTTAGTCCACTTCAAATGCTAAATTTAAGCTTTCTTTTACCATGGTATATTTTGGATTTGGGTGGCAATGAATGAAAAAGCACCAATTGATTCACCATGGAGGCCTGTTTCTTTTAGTAGAGAGTGATATTTAGAAAGTAAGATAAGAAATAGTGACTATAGGCACATTGAATGATGCTACTATGCCTTATCTATTAGTTCCCTTGGGTGAGTAGTGCAAGAAAATAAATATTAAAAAATCATGAGTTCATATTGATATTTGTGATTCAAATTTACTATTACAGTGTTTTTTGCTAACCTTTGGTTTTATATTTCCTAGTTTTTTTTCTTATAGTGAGACCTTGGTTTCTGTCAACACTACTGCATTTCCCTATGTGCTTTATCATTCAATGTAAATAATTTGCAATACTAACTCTTAGCAATAAACCTTCTGAGTGAAGTGTGGCATTCATTTGCTGTTATTTTTATTCTGGAAACATCCATTAAGAATGGACATTGTTTGTTTCATTTCCCCCTGAGATGATTCTTTTCTCTGGGTAGATACATTGCTGATTTGAAATACTGTTAGGATCATGTGTTTCTATTTTATTTCAGGATCTGCTATTTATATTTTTGAATGTAAATTTGCAAGGTTCAATAGGCAAGCACCTATCAACGGGAATATTCAGAGAAGTTTGGCTGTATGCCTGTCATCTCCGTTTCAGCTCCCAAGTCTGTGATCATAGCCTTTAGTTTTTATAAAACCTTTGTTATTTTTAGTAAAAATAAGTGAATGGATACAAGAGCATTTTCATTTCTCATTGTTTCTTATAGAAAGGTAAAATGTCATTTACCCATATCCTACTCCTCACCTAGTGTGTATTCACTAGGTGGTGAATTCACTTGGTGGTGTATCCTGCGTAGAAATCTTCCTCACATTTTCAAAGACCGCGGCGCCCTTCATTGCATAAATGTGCGTGCCTCACCCAGCAGTCTCTACCGCACGGCCCTCGGGGTGTTCCCGGATGTTAGCTATTATGAGGAATGCTGCATGGGGAAGAGCTCTGTGCACAGCTTCACAGGGCCCTAAGTTTACTGGGTGCTTCCACTCCCACGCGAGAGCCCCGGTGACGCGCCCGTGGGCAGCTTCTGGGAGCCGAGCGTCTTTACAACGCAAGTCTCTTTACTGCTCAACAATAAGACTGCTGGCCTTATGGTCGAAAAATTAGTTTTAATAATCTTTAATATAATTTGGTTTATTTATCTTGCTTACATGATTTTTTTTGAATAAAAAGTAGGCACTATTTACTGTATCTTCTTAATTCTTATTTAAACAAGAAACATCTTCCTGACTCATGTGGAAACATTTGAGTTGGGCTCATTTTGAAATGCCAAATATGTACCTCTTGGTTAAAATCATATTATCATGTATTTAGAAAATATTGTTACAAAATTTTATGTTTATAAATTTACATCAATTATTGCTATATCTTTCTCAGATAGCGTGTACACACATTTATTGCACATTCACTGTTTAGAACATGTTACCCTCATTCATTTGCAGAGGATTTACATTGGGTTAAGATAAGCATATTGACCTATCCAACCATAGAAATTCTAGGAAAATGTAAGTGTCTTCCTGATTATGAAAATTGTGTTCTATTCCCTTGCTGTTTTCACTGCAGATTCATTTAAAAATATATTACATGGCTAGCGTGTGTCTCAAAATTATGCCATATTTTAGTACATTTCTGTAGAGCATTAGTCTTATTTGTAAATGTTAAGAATTATCCCAAGAGGTTAGAGGTAGATTGTGAGAACTCCAGCTGGGAATGGAAATTTCATTTTGTAGCTGTATTTTGTTCAGTTTAGCTTTTATTTATTAATAATTATATTCTCTTTTTGTTCCCACAGACTAGAGAAAATTTGTGAAAAACAAAACAAAGTCTTTGTGACAAGTTGCCTTCTGAGAGTCCATCTTTATAAATCCTCCAAGCAAGTGTTGCCCCAAATGTTATTCTAAAAAACACTATTATTCAAGAACTGAATAAACATCATTTTTAATGTTTAGACCAACCCTGGAGCCTAAATATCTTCTTTTAAAAATGTTTATTTTCAAAAAAAATCTATGAAATACTGCTGCTGAAAGGTTTATAATACTCTGGTAATTCAGGTAAGTCCACCAATAAAGGCCTTTGTTTCCCTTTGTTTAACACAGCCTTTCTCAAAATGTTGTGCGCACAGAGTGCTTCCTTTGAAAGCACAACTACACAACTGTATATGCATTTATTTATTTGAAGTACATTTACTGAGTGTTTAATTTGTATATTGTGAGCTAAAACAAAAATCTTAAACCCCTCAGCCAACTGACTGGAACCCCTCTTGGCTAAGGAGATCCCAGAAATACCCTAAAGCTGAGCTGCTGGCCGGGAGAAGGTAGGTTAGATAGGCCTCGGCAAGTCCCTTTCCCTTCTTGGAGATGTTCTCCATCACTCACTAACAGGCCTGGGCTATGCAAGACAAAGCTTAAATTACACCTGCAGGTCCTTAATTTACTCAACGGATCACTTGAGTCTTGGTATATGTCCAGTGCCTTGTCTGTGATTAGTGGACTTCCTTATCTTAACTTAAAACTTTCAAAGTCCTTAGACAAAGCTTCATTTCTTTAACCAATTACAAATCAAAGAATCTTTAAGTCCACCTATAACTTGTAATCCCCTACTTCGAGATGTCCTGCTTTTTTTTAGACCAAACCAATGTATGCCTTCCATGTGTTGATTTATGACTTCTTGAGTAATTCCTGTCTCCCTGAAAGGTATGAAACCAAGCCATAACCCAACCACGTGAGACCACTTGCTCAAGGCTTCATGAGTGTGGCTCTCCCAGCCATTGTTGCATATGTTTGGCTCATAATAAACCTCTTAAAATTATTATACAGAGTTTGGGTTCTTTTCTGTTTACAATACATTCTCTACCGGGGCCCTGTAAAGTCCATGGCATGCTGAAAATCAGATTCAGATTTCAACTTCACTGAGCTTTCTGTTCCTTTCTTTATTTCATTATCTATTTTAAAATACTGATTTTTCTTCATGTCAGTGTGATATTTCATAAAGGGATTAATAATAAAAGCAATAATAAACATGAAAAAGAAAATGAAACTCTTCCTAGATATTTGACCTTAAAAAATTAGAAGTTTGAATTATTAATTAAGATTTTAAACCATTTAAGGGTTTATAATTGGTCTCAGGGTTTTCAAAAACAAGGATGTTGTCTTTCAAGAACCATATTTACCAAAATGCCATTTTGCTTGATGGATCACAAGGTAGAGTTCTATAAGGCTAATGATACTTTTTCCAGGGGCTGTATTTCTTCTAGCATCTGTAAAATATTGCCTAAGAGTTGGAGGGATTCTTTTCTTTGACCTCTGGAATCACATTTTCCTCTTCTGCATTGTGAGACAAACAATACTGAAATATTCAGAGATTCTCTGTGCTTCAAAGCTTCAAAGAGGTGAGATATTCCAAGCTGGTGGTTGCGAATTAGTATATAAAAAACATTCAAAAACAAAGAACTTTTTGATTTCCATCTTGATTTCCTCATTTATGAAGAAATCCTTTAGCAAAAGGTTGTTTAATTTCCACATTTTTTTGTGTAGAAATGTGAGTTTCTGTTAGAGTTGATTTCTACTTTTATTCCGATGTGATGTGAGAAGATACATGGTATGATTTCAATTTTAAAAAATTTTTTGAGACTTGCTTTGTGTCCTAGGATATGGTCAATCTTAGAGAATGCCCCATGAGCTGATGAGAAGAACATATATTCAGTGGATTTGGGGTAGAATGTTCTGTAAATATCAGACAGGCCCAATTGTTCTAGAATTTTGTTTAAGTCCATTATTTGTTTATTATTTTTTGTTTGGAGGATCTGTCCTGTGCAGTCAGTGGGGTGTTGAAATCTCTGGCTATTATGGAGTTGCTGTTTATCAATTTGCTCAGATCCAGTAAGGTTTGCTTTATGAATCGGGGTGCACATAAGTTGGGTGCATATATATTTACAATTGTTATGTCTTCTTGTTGAACTGTACCTTTTACCATTATATAATGACCCTCTTTATCTTTCACTACTTTTGTTGGTTTAAAAACGAAGTTATCTGAAATAAGAACTGCCACGCCAGCCTTCTTTTGGTTCAGTTTGATTGAAATACTGATCTCCACCTCTTTACTTTTAGTCTATATGCATCCTTACAGGTTAGGTGTGTTTCCTGAAGAGAGCAGATACATGGCTCGTCTTTTTTATCCATTCAGCCAGCCTATGTCTCTTGAGTGGGGAATTTAAGCTGTTCACATTTATTGAGAGAACTGATAAGTGGGGCAAATTTCCGTTGGGTTGGACATTGTTGCTTTGTTTTCTCTCTTGAGCCATTGTGATATTTGGCCTTTAATCTTTAGCTTTTGAGTGTTTTTACATTCATGTATATTTGGAGAGACAAGTTATCAAATCCTCTGGGACACAGCTAAAACAGTACTGAGAGGAAAATTTATTTCCATAAATGCCTGTATCCAAAAGTCAGAAAGATCACAAATACACAATCTAATGAATTGACTCAAAGAGATGGAAAAAGAAGAACAAACCAACCCAAAACCCAGCAGAAGAAGTGAAATTAACAAGATCAAATCAGAACTCAGTGAAATTGACAACAGGGAAACTATACAGAAGATTAATAAAACAGAAAGTTGGTTCTTCGAAAAAATAAACAAAATTGACATGCATTTGGCTAGACTAATGAAAAGCAGAAAAGAGAAATCTCTAAGAAGCTCTACCAGGAACAAGAAAGGAGATATTACAACTGATCCCATGGAGATACAAGATATAATGAATATCTATGAACACTACAAAAACCTTTATGTGCACAAACTGGAAAGTGAGGAGGAGATGGACAAATTTCTAAAACACACAGCCTCCCTAGGCTCAACCATAAAGAAATAGAATTCCTGAACAGACCAATATCAAGAGCTGAAATAGAAACAGCAATTAAAAACCTTCCTAAAAAGAAAAGTCCTAGACCAGATGGTTTCACACCTGAATTTTACCACACCTACAAAGAAGAACTGGTGCCTATCCTTCAGAAATTATTCCACAACATGGAGAAGAATGGAAGGCGACCCAATTAATTCTATGAAGCCAATATCATTTTGATACCAAGGCCAGAAAAGGATGCAACAAAGAAAGAAAACTACAGACCAATATCACTTATGAATATAGATGCAAAAATTCTCAACAAAAT
Organism: Mirza zaza; assembly: GCA_008750895.1. Lineage (NCBI taxonomy): Eukaryota > Metazoa > Chordata > Mammalia > Primates > Cheirogaleidae > Mirza > Mirza zaza. The sequence goes on along the minus strand of VSMD01001399.1, from coordinate 199,581 downwards.
CCTAGCTAACCAAATCCATATACTTATCAAGAAAATAATCCATCATCACCAAGTGGGCTTCATCTCAGGGAGCAGGGATGGTTCAACATACACAAATCTATAAATGTACTTCACCACATAAACAGAAGTAAAAACAAAGACCATATGATCCTTTCAATAGATGCAGAAAAAGCATTTGACAAAATTCAACATCCTTTTAGTATAAGAACACTTAATAAATATGCATAGAAGGGGCATACCTAAAAGTGATAGAAACCATATATGACAGACCCACAGCCAACATCATACAGAATGGGGAAAAATTGAAAGCATTCCCACTTAGAACTGAAACCAGGCAAGGTTGCCCACTATTTCCAATTCTATTCAGCATAGTACTGGAAGTCCTGGCTATAGCAATCAGACATGAAAGTGGAATTAAAAGTATCCAAATGAGGACAGAGGAGATAGAACTTTCACTATCATATGATATTATACTTAGAAAATCCCAAGGATTCAAGCAAGAAAGTCCTGGAATTGATAAATGAATTTAGTAAAGTCTCAGGATACAAAATCAATACACAGAAATCAGAGGTATTCCTATATGCCACTAACAGTCAAATTGAGAACCAAATCAAAAACTCAACATCCTTCACAATAGCAACAAAGAAAATAAAGTATCTAGGAATATACTTAACTAAGGAGGTAAAAGAGCTCTACAGGGATAGCTATGAAACACTGAGGAAGGAAATAGCAGAGAATATAAACAGATGGAAATCTATACCATGCTCATGAGTCGGAAGACTCAACATTGTTAAAATGTCTATACTATACAAACTGATCTGCAGATTTAGTGGAATCTCTATTAAAATCCCAGCATCATTTTTCAAAAATATAGAAAAAATAATTTTACACTTCATTTGGAACCTGATAAGACCCTGTATATCAAAAGCAATTCTAGGTACTAAAAACAAAATGGGAGGTATAAATATGCCAGATTTCCAACTATACTACAAAGCTGTAGTAATTAAATCAGCTTGGTATTGGCCAAAAAATCCCAAGACATTGACCAGTGGAACAGAACAGAGAACCCTGATATAAAACCATCCTCAAATATCCATCTAATCTTTGACAAAGCAGACAAAAACATTCACTTGAGGAAAGAATCCTTATTCAATAAATGGTGCTGGGAAAACTGGATAGCCACATGTAGAAGGCTGAAGCAGGATCCACACCTTTCACCTCTCACAAAAATCAACTCATGCTGGTTAAAAGACTTAAACCTAAGGTATGAAACTATTAGAATTCTAGAGAAAAATGTTGGAAACACTCTCCTGGACATTGGCCTAGGCAAAGAATTTATGAAGAAGACCCCAAAGGCAATCACAGCATCAACAAAAATAAGAGACCTGAACAAACTAAAAAGCTTCTGCACAGCCAAAGAAACAGTTATGAGAGCAAACAGACAACCCACAGAATGGGAGAAAAATTTTGCATCCTACACATCTGATAAGGGTCTGATAAGTAGAATCTACTTAGAACTCATGAAAATCAGCAAGAAAAAAAATCAAACAACCCTATCAAAAAGTGGGCAAAGGAAATGAACAGAAACTTTTCAAAAGAAGACAGAATAATGCCTAACAAACATATGAAAAAATGCTCAACATTTCTAATCATCAGGGAAATGCAAATCAAAACCACAATGAGATATCACTTAACTCCAGTGAGAATGGCCTTTATCAAAAGTCCCCAAACAATAAATGTTGGCCTGGATGCAGAGAGAGAGGAACACTCCTACACTTCTGGTGAGACTGCATACTAGTTCAACCTCTGTGGAAAGCAATATGGAGATACCTTAAAGCGATACAAGTAGATCTACCATTTGATCCAGCAATCCCACTACTGTGCATCTACCCAAAAGAATAAAGGGCAATCTACAATAAAGACATCTGTACTCGAATGTTTATAGCAGCACAATTCACAATTGCAAAGCTGTGGAAACAACCCAAGTGCCCATCAATACATGACTGGATTAATAAAATGTGGTATATTTATACCATGGAGTACTATTCAGCTCTAAGAAACAACGGTGATATAGTGCATCTTGTATTTTTCTGGATAGAGCTGGAACCTATACTACTAAATGAAGTACCCCAAGAATGGAGAAAGAAGCACCACATATACTCACCAGCAAATTGGTATTAACTGATCAACATCTAAGTGGAAAGATAGGAATTACATTTATTGGATGGGAGGTAGGAAGAGGGGACAGGTATATATGTACATAATGAGTGAGATGTGTACCGTCTGGGGGATGGTCATGCTTGAAGCTCTGACTTGAGTGGGGGAGGGAGCAAGAGCATTATACATAACCTTAAAATTTGTACCCCAATAATATGCTGAAATACAAAAAAATTCAAAACCAAATTGTAGAGTTTTTTTTTTTTTCTTGCTTGAGGATAAAGAAGGAATTTTAAAGTGAAAGCTTAAATATTGTGGCTTTTATTCGTTATTATTGATAAATTCCAATATGATCTAACTTTAGCCAACATTTAAAAAAAATAAAAAAGAAATAAGATTGGAAGAATTGTGTATGCAGTTCGTAGTTAGAACTCAATTATGCAGCAATATGCTTTTTTTTCTTTGTAACCAGACTAGTCATCAGCATGTTTCCATTCTTTCTAAGGCCCAAAATTGTACTTAGCCTTTTCTAAGTAAATTAATTCTAACTCAGAGATTCCTCATCCATTTTAGTCATCTGAGTATCCACTTGCATCTCCCATCTCTCTGGGCGCTTAGCCACATATCACCTCACAATTGTAGGTAAGGTCTTGTTCACTTGCTGTCTGAGATGTCTCAGTCCTTTGGTATTTCATTCTTACATATAGAACTTGCCATATGTGGTCCTAACATGTATCACCAGTATCTCTTGAAAGGTAATTGGGTCATTAGAATAAATCCATAATCCATAATATTCCTCCTGATTCCATGCTTTTTTGTCCAGGTCAATGGACGATGTACACAGCTGTTCCTGAGCTAATCCCCAATTTACAAACCAAAGAAAAGAAACTTCCAATACCTTCCCACATTAACTCATGACCAGAAGCAAATGAGAGAACTGTCTGCAGGTGTCACAGCCCTGCACCTCTACAATGCCACTCTCACATCATGTCTGCAACGCCACATGCTCAAGAACTGTCTTGTTCTGCATGTCCATGCCTTGGGACAAAGCAGTAAGAAAGGCTTCTTACATATCCCTAAATCCAAGGGGACACTTCTGCCGTGCCTTGCTCTAGGACTCACCACTATTGGTGGCAAATGCCCAGGGATCTCATCCTGCATGTATATTTAGCTTTTTTCCCATGTTCTCCTAGTTCCTTCTCTAGTATACACAGTCTTTATTTAGTTCAGAAAATTTGAAAGGGAATGGTAAACTTTTTATTTTATTTATTAATATCACTGCTAGTTCTTAAATTGCTTCATTATGCAAATAAATCCACAGATTCAAACTTCAGACATAAAACATTGGCTGCGTTTTTCTCTAGCCACATTCTTACATCTCCTCTTTTATAGTGAGTGTTGGCCCAATGTCCTATGACCTAAATGAAAAGGAAAACAAACAAACAAACAAACAAAAACAAATGTTCCTCATCAGAGAGTAACAGAAATACAATGAAACAAAATATCTCCAAAGGGTTGGCAAAGAAGGAAGCAAGATTGGGTCAAAACTCTGCCTGGACATACCTTCCCTATAGTGCTCTTGCAGTGTGATGGGACTCCTTTTGAAAATATCCTCCTGAGGAACATGGGAATTCAAATAGCTTAGGAAGAAGAAAAAAACAATTGCTTTTAAAAATCATTGCAGTCATAAAATTATAGATTAAGAAATCTTATTTTTTAATTGATTCTTCATTTTTCTGATAGTAAACCTTTGATGGTTTATTTGCTCTCAGCTTTATCACCCATAAGATAATAATATTTACTACTAATTGTTTATATGTACTGAGTTTGTCATCTTTCTGTCATTTAATCCTTTTGAAAACTCAGTGAGATGAATGTGATTGCCCTCATTTTATGGTATATATTAAATAATTTCCATTAAGTGCTTTATTGGCACACAATGGAAGTAATAAATATTAATTATTCATAAGATGGTCGAAAAATGAAACTTGACAAGAGATCGATTTGATTCTCAAAACACATGTATTTGAACAATGTGTATTTATCTTGATAAATTGTAAAGGGATAATATCTATTAAAATACATAATAATTTTCTGGGTATAATCATATCTCTAAATGAACTATAGCATAATATTTCTTTTTTATTCTTTCTTTTTTCCTTTCTTTAGATGGTTGTGATTAAGGATTCATCAGTATTAGTGTACAGAATAAAAATAAAATTTTATTAGGAATCACTCATTAATTACTTTAATATTTTTCCTGCCATTTATATTGGAAAATTTTATTTATTTTTCCTAAGCTTTCCTGGTATGGAACAAAGTTATTTCTACATTTTCAAAATATTTCCCTGAGCTTAAAGTCATAGGCATTTCTTTGATAATGATAGCATCATTCCCCTGTCCACCTGTGTTGAGACAAACACAGACATGTAGGGCTCACCCACAGGGGTTACCGCTGCTAAATCTAGCAGCAGTCATTTTCTCTGGACCGCTCCATTTAACAGTGCCGTTGTGAAGCAAGCATTGAGCAGGGTGTGGAGTGTGCTCGGCTAATGGCCCCTCTAACTGCATGTGCCAATAACGCTGTGAGTGCTGAGGAGGTTTGAGGGTCTGTCATTACACACTAATCCAACGTCCTGTGGTTTATCTGCAAACCAGAAGATTCAATGGAAATCAAAGAGAGCTGGAAGAAGTGACATCAATCATTGAGTGTCCAACACGTATATTTCACACTTTCTTAAGGGTTCTCTCCAGGTTACCAATAGAAACAGCACTTTTAGGAAGAGGACCATGAAATCCAGGAATCAGTGGCTGCAAGGTGAAAGGAGCTGGGCCATTTCTGACCACCTCCCGACCACTTTTGCTCACATTACCTCCACTTCTTTTTGCATTTTGTGAGTGGCCTTGAGGAAAATAAAGAGTAAAGGAAACTGAACACTTGACATTTCATTTTTTTCTCTTATCTTTCTGCTTACTTTCTCCTGGTGATCAGGCTTTGCTAAGCCCCATTTAGCAGTCCTGTTTTGCTAGCTACCATTCCTCTATAGCTGGAAAAAAATCATTTCTTATTATCCTAGTATGGCAATCTTGAGAGGTTTTCATGGAAATAGAGTTAATTAAGCTTAGCCTCTTGTGCAAGTGGCTTGTAATGATTTCATTATAGTTCATACAAAACCCCTAGCAAGTAATATTTCCAATATGAATTCCCAGTGTAGACTAAATGTTGTCCAAACTTACAGCACAGAGTGAAAACTAGCAGTGTGCTATCTCAGTGTCAGAGTTTGGCTGTACTGAAGATACATTACAGTTTTACTTTCTTCTCTTCTCTTCGGTATCAAATATCAGTATAGAAGTCATGCTAATGGCATTGCTACAATCAATCATAAAAGATAGGTTGGTTTCTAGTGATGTTTCTAAATGTTTCAGTCTATTTAATTAAGGCCTATGGAAAAATTATGTTTTCTTTGTTCAGACTTAAGATATGGACTTTATTAAGAATCTGATTTATTGTGTGACAATGGTATTTGCTTGACAGCTGCTTAAGGGTAGCACCGAATAAGAACACCTATTTCTTTTTTTTTTTGGTTGGGATTGGAGCCAAGTTCTCTACCAAGCAGGTAGAGAACAGCCAATGTATGTCTGAAATGTGTTTCTAGAAATGTCTTGGTGAAGGATATGTTTGTGTTTTGAATGGCTGATGTTCAATTGACAGCTCCACCTGTAAAAGTTTTGATTAAACAAGACATATAAATTACAGTCAATGTAATTTACAGTCTTTCTTCAGGTTAGAGAATATGATAGAAGACAGCAATCATTTATGTAGAATATACTGAATTTCACCATTTTCACACTCTTCAGTAAGTAAGAAAGAAAACAACAAATAAAAAACAAATTATAAAGAAACAATCATGTAGGTTGTTTTAGAAATAGTCATCATTAGGTTACCATGGTCCAACCATAGGCCTGAGATTTTAAAACAGAAATTCGGTTGTTTTAATATACAACAAAGTCAATAAATAGAGTAATAAGTACTTACATCTTAGAAAGATTCTCAAGCTAATAAGCTCATATATAGAAACAGTAGAGTCTATTGACTTCTCTCCGCATCCATGTCAGCATCTAAAGATTTGGGACTTTTTGATAAAAGACATTTTCACTGGGGTTAGGCGATATCTCACTGTGGTTTCAATTTGCATTTCTCTGATGATTAGTGACTTTGAACATTTTTTCATGTTTATTGGTTGTTAGTCTATCTTCTTTTGAAAAGCTTCTATTTATGTATTTTGCTCACTTATTACTGGAGTTGTTTGATGTTTTTCTTGCTGATTTACTAGAGTTCTTTGTAGATTCTGGTTATTAACCCTTTATCAGATGTACAGCATGCAAATATTTTCTCCCATTCTGTAGGTGACCTATTCACTCTGCTGATTGTTTCCTTGGCTGTGCTAGAGATCTTTAGCTTAATCAGGTCCCATTTATTTATTTTTGTGCTTGCCATTATGGCCCTTGGGGTCTTCCTCATAAATTCTTTGCCTAGGCCAATATCTAGAAGAATTTTTGCAATATTTTCTTCTAGAATTTTTATGGTTTCATCTCTTGGATTTAGGTCTGTAATCCATCATGATTTAATTTCTGTGACTGGTGAGAGGAGTGGATGATGTTTCAATCTTCTACAGGTGGTTATCCAATTATCCCAGCACCATTTATCGAATAGGGATTCTTTTCCCCAGTGTATATTGCTGTCTACTTTGTCAAAGATAAAATGGCAATGTGTGGATAATTTTATATCTGGGTTCTCTGTTCTGTTCCATTGGCTATGCCTCTATTTTTGTGCCAATCCTATGCTGTTTCGGTTACTATAGCTTTGTAGTATACCTTGAAGTCTGGTAATGCGATACCTCCAGATTTGTTACTTTTGCTTAAGATTTCTTTAGCTATTCAGGCTCTTTTCTGGTTCCAAACAAAGTGTAGAATTACTTTTTCTAGATTTGCAAAAAATGACATTCATATTTTGATGGGAATTGCATTGAATCTGTAAATCACTTTGGGTAGTATGGATATTTTAACAATGTTGATTCTACAGATCCATGAGCATGCTATGTCTTTCCATTTGTTTACATCATCTGCAGTTTCCTTCCGCAGGAATACTTATACACTGTTGATGGGACTGCAAACTAGTGCAACCTCTATGAACACCAGTATGGAGATTCCTCAAAGAACTAAAAGTAGACCTTCCATTTGATCTGGCAATCCTACTACCAGGTATTTACAAAAGAAAGAAGCCATTTTATCAAAAAGACACTTGCACTATAATGTTTATTGCAGCACAATTCATAATCACAAAGATGTGGAATCAACCCAAGTGCCCATCAATTCATTAGTGGATTAATAAAATGTAGTATATGTATACCATGGTGTACTACTCAACCATAAAAAGAAATCAATTGATAACCTTTTGCAACAATCTGAATAGAACTAGAGACCATCCTCCTAAGTGAAGTATGGCAAGAATGGAAAAATAAACACCACATGTACCCACCTAATTGGAACTAACTGATCAGCACTCATGTGCACAGATGGAAGTAAAACTCAACAGAAATTATGTAGGTGGGAGGAGGGAGGGGGATGGGTAAAATCATACCTAACAGTACAATGTACACTCTATGGGCAATGGGCACACTTATGACTTTGACTCAAGCAGTACAAAAGCAATCCATGTGACCAAAAGATTTGTACACCTGTTATATTCTGAAATAAAAAAATAAAATAAAATAAATTAACAAATTAATTAATGGATTAATGGGTTATTATGGGAGGAGAACTGGTGACTTTGTAAAAATGGAAAGAGAGACCTAATAGCACGTTAGCATATTCCATACCCACCCCCAACCCCATGCCATGATGCCCTGTGCCACACTGGAACTTTGCAGAATGTCCCACCAACAAGAAGGCTCTCACCAGATTTGGTCCCTTGACCTTGAACTTCCTGGCCTCCATAACTGTAAGAAATAAATTCCTTTTCTTAGTAAAGTACCCAGTTTCAAGTATTCTGTTATAAGCAACAGGAAATAGACTAAGACAGAAACTCTAAAATATCTAATATCTGGACCTCTAGCAGAACAAATTCGTAGGCTCTACTGATGCATAAAGGCTTATTTCTCATACATGCAAAAAAAAAAAAAGTCCATTGGATTTTCTGTTTAAGACATAAATTTGGGCACAAGCAAAGGCAACACTGGCTTAAATTTGAGACACTCGGGCATTTAATTTATGCTCATAGAATGTGAAGACACCCTGTCCATCTATAAAGTCAACGTATGACACAGAGCAAGCAACACAAATGGGAGCCCAGTGACTCTGACTGCCGAGAAAGGAGAATGCACAAGCTGATAGCTAAAGGACTTGACAGATATGAGTTAAAAATGAATGTTTGATGACATTGAAAACATTGATTTTAATTTCATATATGAACAATAAGTTACAGAGCAGCATAATTCATTAATAAGAAGTTTGATTTGGGTTGGATAAATTAATTTATGGCTTTTGGAGTTATCTTCTAAGAGACCAATGGTAACTAAACCTATATGTTACTATGTTAAAACCCCAAATTGAAAAATAAACTGACTTAGATTATCTTGTCATCGAATGTGTAAAAGACACATATGACTTCTAAAGGGGACTATGTTACATAATAAATTCAAATCTAAATACATAAAATATGTCCAATAAGTTAGCTAAGTTGAATTACATAGTATGTACTAATGGAGGTTGCTGTGATTTAATAATTCATTGTATTTTATAATCTCTCCCTAGTGAAAGAATCAACATATTGTATCCAAGCCAATATTTTTATCCCTGGGTTTTCTAGTTTATAAGATCACCTGGAGTATTTGTGAATGGTTTTGAGCTACACATTTCTCTTTTATATCAAATAGCTAACTTGTCACATGGTCAACCAGATAACAATAAAAATAATTTTAAATGAGTGTGTATTACCATCATAAAATGCATATATTAGGATTGAGAATAAAGAAGCGACATGTCAAATAACATTTTATTTATCCTGTGGTGCAACTTTTCTAAAATGTGGGCACACATTTTTATTATGCTTACTTTTACCTTTGTCTACTGAGAGTGCCTATACTGTGGACTAGTAGCTGGCACTATTAAGTCACCTAGTTGGTGCTCTCATCATTGCTTCCATTTCTGAATCATAACGAGCACATTTAGAAAGTAGAGAGGACAAAGCACACATATTTCAGTGTAGCACTTGGGATGGTGTCTTCAGACGTTCAGAAAGTCACATGTTGTCCCAGAACCGCCGCTTAGCAGAGGAGCCGCAGACACTTCCTACAGGAGCGCCCGCGGCCGCCCTGACACGGGTTGGCCGGCAGGCGCGGGACCCGCACGCCGACTCCTCATGCGTCGTGGACGTCGCGGGAAGAGCCGGGCGCGCTTTCTCAAAGCACGTCGGCGCCTCACAGGCCGAGGAGACCTGACGCCAGTCGCCGCTTCAGGCGAGCGCGCCGCCCGGGAGCGCTCGGCCTCCTTCGGCGGCCTCCTTCGGCGGCCTCCGCGCTGTGGCCTCCGGCCTCCTGCGCCGGGGAGTCCGAGAATCTAGGGTCCCGGCGATTGGATCCTTGCTCCGGGTTTGTGCCACGGGAACACTGCTGTTCTCGGCGCTGACTGTTCCCTCGACGCGGTGACCTGCGCCGCTTCTGAGGCCGGTCTGAAGCGGGCGCTTCCCGGGGCGGCGCGGCCGCCCAGCCTCGGCCTCGGCCCGCCCCCGCAGCGAGGGCTCGGCCACGCGTCCGGCGCGCCCTTGGCAAGAAGCAGAATTTGACGTTCATAAACATTAATAATAATAAAAAGTAGTAGATCCCACACAGCTTGTGTAGCACTCCCCAAACAGGCACTATCCTTGTTTCTGAAACGTCGTTTTCTCCATCTCTCTACTTCTTGATAAAGTGAGCTCTCGTGTTGTCCCTCTGTTTGGTAGACGGTCCCTGAACATGAACTCCCAGTCTGATTAGAGTCCGTTTGCTACTCTGATAACAAACAAACAGGCTTTGTGGCTTCTCAGTTATGGTAGGGGCTGTGGAATTTGAAAAGGGAAGAGATAATTTCAATTATAATTATTTAATAAACACTAGTACTGTGAATAGTTGTTAGCAAAGAACATCACTCAAAATCAGGCATGGGAACTCTGATACTCAATTTCACTGAAAAATTTCCATTTATCTAAATGTATTACAAAAAATTATTCATTTAAAAATGTTTGCATATAAACATCATTCAAATATTCCTTATTTGTTTTTTTAACCCATTCTAGGACAATAAGTTAGCAGTCGCAGTGAAGAAATATTCCATTTTTTTCTGAAACTTTATTTTTAATATTAAATTATATATTTAATTTTAAGATTAATTATATACCATATGATTATAAACATATGAATTATAGTCATATAACATTATTTTTTCTTGCTTCAGTATTTTATTTACAGTCTCTATGACCTTGAACAAGCCAAGAATTCCTTACTTTCATAATTTTGCAACACATGTAGACTAATTAGGAATGACCATATTAGTCATCAAGCCAGTCCCACCATATACTCTCTTTGAAAAATCATCTCTCATTTCTTCCTCCAACAAGTTCCTACCCTCATAGGACTACAGAATGCATAATGCGTATAATATAAATACTTATTTAATAATTTGTTTGGAAAATTGAATAAAAATTTACAATATTATAATGTTCTTACTCTACTTTCAGTGAAAGCCCCAAATGAATTTAGAGATAACTTACAGGGTTGAATTAATTTATAAATAAAGCAAATAAAGAAACCCTAAATTATTAAAGATTTTTCTCTGATACTTACATAGCTTGCCTAATGTCATGAAAGAGAAAGTATTTTAAGAGTAAGATGTATATATTGTAACTAATAGAAAATTAAAATTTTATTTGTCAAAACTAAGGCAAAATTTAAAGGCATGATATGTAATTTTGTGGAAACTGGCAAACTATTACTAAAATTGATATGGAAATAAAAATGGCTAAAAATGATCAAGTACATCTTGAAGAATTGATTTGGAGGGTTTATACCTCTCATCAATATTTATTTGAAGTTGAAAGTAATTAAAACAGTGAGATATTAGTACAGAATTAAAAAAGGAAATAAAATAGAAATTTTAGGCTGGGCGCGGTGGCTCGCGCCTGTACTCCTAGCTCTCTGGGAGGCCGATGTGGGCAGATTACTCAAGGTTAGGAGTTCGAAACCGGCTTGAGCAAGAGCGAGACCCATCTCTACTATAAATAGAAATAAATTAATTGGCCAACTAACATATATATAGAAAAAATTAGCCGGGAATGGTGGTGCATGCCTGTAGTCCCAGCTACTCGGGAGGCTGAGGAAGGAGGATTGCTTGAGCCCAGGAGATTGAGGTTGCTGTGAGCTAGGCTGACACCATGGTACTCACTCTAGCCTGGGCAACAAAGTGAGACTCTGTCTCAAAAAAAAAAAAAAAAAAAAATAGAAATTTTAGAAATAATCTCACATGTGTACATTTACTTAGTTTAATGAACAACAACTATAACAACACGGGATGGTATCACTGCATTGCACTGAGAAAGGATGGTTGTTTAGAACATGTGCTGGAACAATTAGATATCCATAGGAAAATTAAAAGTGAATATTAACCCCCTACCTTGCAGTTTGAGATGGATCATGGAACTGAACTTGAAAGTTAAAGACACAGGATTGAAAAAGACATGTTCTCAAATAACTAATTCTAATTACTAATATCTCAAATGTGTAAATACCTTTTTCACATGAGTAAGAGAAAAGGAATGATCCAACAAGAGGGGAAAAAGGAGTTATCCGTGTGGCTGATAAACACAGGTGGGGTGCTCAGCAGTACTAGTTACTCATGGAAACACAAATTTAAGTGAGCAGTTGATATCACTCTCTACCCACCCAGAGGTTAAAAACTTATAGTTACATATCAAGTCTTGGTGAGGGTATGGAGAAGTGAGACTGCTAGTGAGAGTTAAAACGGATACAGCTATTTTGTAGAAGTGTTTGCAGTATCTACTACAGCTGAATATGTGCATGTCCTGTGTGGCCCAGACTCCCAGGCACACACCCTAGGAAATACTCAGACATCTTCACCAGAACACACATGGATATGTCGTGGTGACATCACCGTTTGTAATATAGCCATAAACTGGAAACAACTCTAGCACAGCCAACATGCCTTCAATGCCCACTGTAATTGCTATTGTTTACATATCTGCTTCTGCCCAGAGGGGAACTTTATGTGCCCTAAGCAAGCACTGACAGTTTCTTCCCCACACCTTCACCATTCCCAAGTCTTGATCGCTGCACGCCATGTTCTTTCCATATCCCACGGAGATTAGTGAATTACGTTTTGAATGTTGTCATAGCACTTTCAACCCGTCTCTGTAAGAGTAAGGATTTATTCTACTTGCAGTTCTCCAAGAAAATCTCAGAGCAAGAGCTCTCATACAGATCCTTCCTGGTAAAAACAAGCATGTTTGCTTAGTTTAAGTGTTTTCTCAAAGGTATGTCTGGTTTATTGTTCACCACACCATTGAACAGGCTCCTAGAAGTCCAGCCCACCTACCCAAGGATGCAATACCTAAGTTTGAAGTCAGTTTTGTACACTAAATTTGTAAGATAAAAATAGCAGATATGTAGTTTTAAAATCAAGTATTTTTGAACATAGTTTGATAAAAAGCATCTCTTAATTCCTTGAGTTGATTTCATACTTGTAACCTTATAATACAAGGTTGTAATACAATCATCTATTGGAATTCTTATCTATATGAATGAAATATAAGCACAAGAAATATCTTAAGAACAACTTGTATGGTACTTGCAGATATTATCTTTCCAGTGAATAACTGTTCTTTTTAAGTTTCATTATTTCATTGCTCACTCTTTTAGTTTTGCCTTGTCATTATATTTTAGTTATGAAGTAGTTAAGTTTAAATGCTTATTCACTCCAATATATAGGAAAGGCTTTGAAATTCTCTGTGGCATTAACATAATGAGCAGACAAATCAAAGTAGGCTGGCATGCTCCTTAATATTTAATAAGAAACACAAAGAAAGGAAGACAGAATAAAGCACTAGGACAAGAGCAAATAAAATCATTTAATCTGAAAAAATGGTCCAACTTATTATGTGTCACCCAAGTGTATTACTCAATATTTGTTGATTTTTCATAGCATTATCCTCAGGGAACTAATTGTAGTATTAAGTGATCTAGAGACTGAATAGTTGGGTTGTTCCATTCACCAGCTACCATCTGCAGCAGTGAATTGCAGAGGAAAGTGAGTAGCAAAATTGCAATAGAGCAAGAAAGGCAATGCTGTTCATCTCTTCCCTGTGCCATGGACACATCCAAGAGCCCTGAAAAATCTGCAGGACTCAGCCTTGGTGAGCATGACTGGATAAGATCCTCCCAGAAGGAGGTGAAGGCCCCATGCAAGGTGGTTAATCACCTTGTCCCAGGTCAAATTGTGAATTAGAGTCAGGAGGAAAGACATAATCTCTAACCCCATAATCAATGGGCTTTTATGGTTTGTGATTTGTTTGTTTGTCTACTTTTCTACTAAATCATGCTAAAATTAGCTCAACTGCCCTGGAAAAAAAGTTTTGAGAAATCAAGTAATAATCACAGACTTTCCAGTGTTTATTAGCTGAAATAACTCTATTATCTCCCACAAAATCCTGCAGGAGTTTTCAAGTTTCATTTACATAAATTGCATATTGTTGTTTTCTGACCATTTGTGTTTCTTTATACCACTTCACTTGTAGGTCCTTAATAAAAATAGTCTTAGGTAATGTTCAGCATGTTTTGACTGTTAAAGTAATAACGGTGAAAAGACAACTCTCCTTAGCATCATAAAGATTACATACAAGCGTATTTCAGAGATATCAGGGGTTGCACTCCAGGCCACCACAATAAAGCAAACATAGCAATAAAGTGAGTCACACAATTTTTTTGGTTTCCCAATACATATAAAAGTCCTATCTACACTGTACTGTAGTCTATGAAATGTGCTGTAGCAGTTTTATTGCTAAAAACTGCTAATGATCATTCGAGCCTTCAGCAAGTTTTGGTGGCTGCTGATTCATCTGGTTGGTGGTTGCCGAAAGTTGGTGTAGCTGTGGCGATTTTTTAACATAATACAACAATGAAGCTTGCTGCATCAATGGACTTTTCCTTTCACAAAAGATTTCTCAGTGACATGCGATGCTGTTTGATAGCATTTTAGAACTTTTTTCAAAGTTGGAGTTAATTTTCTGCAACCCTGCCACTACTTCCAACCAACTTTATGTAGTATTCTAAATCCATTGTCATTTCAACAATGTTCACAGCATTTTCACCAGGAATAGATTCCATCTCAAGAAACCACTTTCTTTGTTCATCCATAAGGAAAGCAACTCCTCATCCATTCAAGTTGTATCATGAGTTTGCAGCAACTCAGACACATCATCAGGCTCCACTTCTAGTTCTAGTTCTCTGGCTGTTTCCGCCCCATCTGCAGTGACCTCCTCCACTGAGGTCTGGAGCCCCTCAAGGTCATCCATGAGAGTTGGGATCCACTTCTTCCAAACTCCTGTTAATGCTGATATTTTTTACCTCTTCCTGTAAATTTTGAGTGTTCTTAATGGCATCTAGAATGGCGAATTATTTCCAGAAGGTTTTCAGTCTACATTGCCCAGATCCATCATAGAAATCCCTATGTATGGCAGCTATAGCCTTTTAAAATGTATTTCATAAATAATAAGACTTAAAAGTCAAAATTACTCCTTGATCCAGGGGCTACAGAATAAATGTTGTGTTACCATCAGGAATGGAAACAACATTAATCTCCCTGGACATCATCATGGCTCTTTGGCAACCAGGTGCATTGTCAATGGGCAGTAATATTTTGAAATTAATTTTTTTTTCTGAGCAGTAGATCTCAACAGCAGGCTTAAAATATTCAGTAAACCATGATATAAACAGATGTACTGTCATGTAGCCTTTTTTATTCCATTTCTAGAGCACAGGCAGAGTAAATTTAGCCTAATTCTTAAGGGCCTAGGATTTTCAGAGTGGCAAATGAACATTGGCTTCAACTTAAAGTCACCACTTGCACTGGCCCCTAAGAGAGTCAGCCTGTCCTTTGAAGCTTTGAAGCCAGGCATTGATCTCTCCTCTCTAGCTAAGAAAGTCCTAAACGACGTCTTAATATAAGGCTATTTTGTCCACATTGAAAATCTGTTGTTTAGTGTGTCCACTTTCATCAAGGATCTTAGCTAGATTCTTTGGATAACTTCCTGTAGCTTTATATCAGCACCTGATGCTGTA
Organism: Mirza zaza; assembly: GCA_008750895.1. Lineage (NCBI taxonomy): Eukaryota > Metazoa > Chordata > Mammalia > Primates > Cheirogaleidae > Mirza > Mirza zaza. Next base: position 184,039 of record VSMD01001399.1, on the reverse strand, counting down.
CCTTGTACTTTTTTTTATAGGAAAGGAAAATATTTACATTATTGTATAATAATGAAAGCAATTTATATTGTAACATGTATATAATTTTGATTATAATAAAAACTATACCACCATTTATTGTATGTAAAATAAATTAACCAATTTTATTCCTCAGATTTTCCTGGGGTATTTGTTGGAACTGCATTGAATATATAGATTAATTTGGGAAAAATTGCCATCAATATTGCAAATGTCTCTTTCAATGAACAGTTTTCTTTTGTGTCATTTAAGTAGACTTTTGAAATGCAATCTATAATAGTTATGGATTATTTCCTGGCTACTTTAGAGTTTTGTTTCTACTATAAATATATTGTTTATTTCTAGTTAGGTTATTTTGGATGTGATAAAATATATTGATTTTTATAAGTTGATATTTGTATTTGACAACCTTGCTAGATCTAGCATTAGTCCTAAGAATATTCTGATTCTTCAAGTCTTTATAATGCACCTTGTACTTTTATGCTATGAATATAACTTCTTCCCTTAGACCTCACGAAACAACCTCTGTCAGCTTCAGACTTTTCCCCTGCAGCTGCCTCGCCTTTCCCGCCGTCATAGAGGTGAAGAGATTTGAGGTGCTCCTCTAGATTCGACTCAGTCTTAAGAGAACGTTGTGATTGGTTTGTTCTTCTACTCACACCACTAAAACGTTTTCCACATTACCAAAAAAGCTGTTTTGATTCGTTTCATTCATGTGTTCACTGGAGTAGCACTTTTAATTTCCTTCAAGAACTTTCCTCTTGCGTTCACAATTCGACTGTTTGGTGTCACAGGCCTTTCGTTTGGCCCATCTGGGTTTTTAATATGCCTTCTTGAGCTCAAACATTTCTATATTGTAATTTAAAGTGAGAGGTGTGCTACTCTTCTTGTCACTTGAGCACTTAAGACACCATTGTAGGGTTATTAATTCTCCTAATTTCAATATTGTTGTGTCTCGGGGGGCCAAAGAGGGGGAGACAGATGGGGAATGGCTGATTATAAAGCAGACAGAACATACACAACATTCATTTATCAAGTTTGTTGTCTCATATGGTTGTGAGTCATGGTACCCCAAAACAATTACAATTGTGACATCAAAGAACACTGATCACAGATCACCACAGGAGATATGATAATAATGAAAAAGTTGAAAATATAGTGAAAATTAACAAAATGTGACACAGAGACACAAAATGAGCACATGTTGGAAAAATGATGTCAGTGGATTTGTTCCACCCATGGTTGTCACAAACATTCAATTTATAAAACATGCAATATCTGCAATCCACAATAAAGCAAAGCAAAATTAAATGCTTATAATGAAAATATTTGTTGTCATATATCTACCCTTTGTGTAAAGAAAAAATGGTATTTGAAACATTACTTTAATGTTTTCCAATTCCTGCCTTCCAAATTGCAAAATCTCTGGAATAACGCTCTAGGGTACAGAAATCTGAGCTTCAAAAAAATCAATCCTTCATGATCTTCAATATTCAACATCTGGCAAAGGACAAAAAAAAATTGCCTTCATTGCTGCACTCTCACTACAGGCTGGGGACACAGGACACCTGTGAAATCTACCTGCAGTGGTGAAGCCATATTTTCAGCTTCTCTCCTGGATTCACAACCTACCCTGTTCTACTCTTTTTCTGTAACCTGGTGTCCTTGAAACTCATGTTGACTTCTAACCCTCTTCACTCCTAACTGGTTAGATGGGACATTTTTATTTCTGTGTAGAAAGCACGCTAACTTGGACAGCACAAAAGGAAGGAGTTGCACAGGCAGGAAGATGAAGACCAAGTTGTCAGTGGGATGCAAAGAACACAGGTTCTCTCCCTCCCTGAGTCCAGTGAGGCTCTTGGCAGAGCCCTGCCAGTCCACTGCATTCGTCACACTTGTGTACATTGAAATGACTTCAGACGTTCACACACACTAGAAGGAGTAGAGCCTTCAGGCTTTGGGGGGGCATGATCTCCCTGGGAGATGGATGCTTACTGCACAGATTCTGTTTCTAACAGCTTGTAGCTTATAGTAGAGCTGATGTTTGAGATTGAAAGTTCTGGAATCTTCCTCCTTAAGATGAAACCTCATGACACATCTCACTACTTGCTATCTCGTGTGCTCACCTGTGGAATGGGATAAAAATAAGACCCCATTAAGATGAACACCTAGTTCAGATCCCACTGGTATGGGAAGACGGCCTTTGCTCTGTGGAAGCCTCCACGACTATGGTGTCTGAGTAAAGGGTGGAAGGATGAGGAGAGCTGGTCGTTGCGTGGTTGCGCCTGTAGCAGCTACAATGGAGAAAAACTATGTCCCGTATGCCAGAAAAGCTTTAAACAAGTCCCTATTGTAAATATGCAAAGTAACCAAGACTCAGAAAGATTAATTAACTTTATATTAGCTAAATAGCTAGGGAGGGGCAGATTAGGATACTGGCTTCCTAATCAATACCCCTTCAATGACAGCATAGTAATGTATTATTGAATAATTACAGACAAGCATCTTTTGTCTCAGACTGGATAAGAATATTCCCCAGGCACTTGCAGTTTCTAGCCACTCTTTCAAATCTTAGTACACACAAGACAATCTTTCTGGATTGTCCATTGCATTCTATGGTGAGTTATTATATTTTAAAAAATAGTTATATGGTAGAATTATAAACAATCTCTGGGACATCTAAGATAACTTAAAAGGCTTGAAAGATATTTTGCTCTTGCAGATACAAGTATATATTTTAAAATTACTGACTTCATTTATTACTAAAGTTGCAGTAAGGAAAAGAAAATATACTGAAAATACTGTTCTCCCTCCTGCATAACTGCACTTATGTCACAGGTATATAACACAGAACCCAGGTGTCAGAATCACTAACAGCCTGAGCTTAACTTAGCTACAATATATATTTAGAAATATTTAGTTGCCTCAAGTATTTCTTCAATCCGACCTTCTTGGGGGAAGATGGTTTTACATTCAGTGCACCATTCCACCTCCCTCTCTGTTGTAGTAAAATGAACAAAATCTCCCCATTGTCTGTGTGCGTTTGACACGCATTCTCAGCTCTTTTTATATACTCTTATTTTACTCTGTGATTCCCTCGCCACTTTTCTACTTTTCTCCTTAACTATGATGTTACGTTCTAGCTCTTTCAGTGTTGTATACACTAACATTTTAAATCTGCCTCTCAAGACCAAGACGTTTCCTCCCATTTTCCTCAGTTCTGTATTCTACTCTTTTGGCTGTTTATCAGATCCGTCCTCTCCTTCATTCTCTGTCTCCCTGTCACGCACTCACACATACCTGCACACCCACACATTAGCACACACACACACACGCATTTACATCTCTCGTCTTTTAACCTTTCCAGCTCAGCATTTTCCACATTTCATTCCTGATCTCATCATTGCCCAGAAGAAAACTTGATATATTTACCGGATGGTACTATCATTTGGCACTATGGCTTTGTTCTTTATGAGTTCATTACGTTTCACAGAGTAGAGATTTGGCCATGGTGAGCCAAGGTTAAAAAATTGCTCTCGAAACTTGTCAATCTCCTTTCTAGGAATCAACACAAAATTCCTCATACCGTCCTTGCTCTTGGTGCAGCTACGATCTGCAGAACATTTTATCTTTTGATGTGACCTGCATTGCTGTTTGAGGTGCACCTTCCCAGCACCCCTGTAAGCCACCTGGAATGAGCAACCCTAGCTTTGTAAAATTTTAATTTCTTTCATCCATTCCTGTACATCATTTTATAGAAATGCATTAAATTGTGACCCTAAAATATAGTTGGCATAGAAATTCTTCTTTCAGACTAGTCCAGTGATGCATCCCATCATTTTATTGTTGACTGTCATTCTGCTAATATAGAGATATATTCATATAAATCAGTATAGAGAGCTGTATTAGGTCATTAAATATCAAATGTCCAATTTTGAGTCAAAAATTTAGTTTATTAAGTCTCAAACAAGAACCAGTACAATTAATCAAAGTATGTGCCTAAACTGTTGACACAGTTTTGCCACCTTAACGGTAACTTGTTTATGCCAGCAGCAAAGAAGCCTGTAGAGTGAGTGGCGATGACATTGAGAAAGGTGTTTTCCACAGCTCGTTGAGAATGGAATATTTTTTCTTGCAAGAAGTGGTCCGTATAGGCATGGTGGCACATGCCTGTAGTCCCAGCTACTCGGGAGGCTGAGGCAGAAGGATCACTTGAGCCCAGGAGTTTGAGGTTGGGTTGCTGTCAGCTAGGTTGACTCCATGGCACTCTAGCTGGGGCAACAGAACGAAACTCTGTCTCAAAAAAAAAAATAAAAAAACAAAAGTGGTCTGAAGCCTGGAAGAAGTGGTAGCCAGTTGGTGCAAGGTCTGGTGAATGCAGTGTATGACAGAGAGTTTCCAAGTCCAGCCTCTGTAGTTCGAGCAGCGTTGTTTGTGCAACATGTGGTCAAGTGTTGCCTTGCAAGAGGATTGGCCTGTCTCTATCGACCAATCTCGGCTGCTTAATCACAAACATCCTCATCATTTCATCCGACTGGGTGCAGTAGACATCTGCTGTAATTGATTGACCAGATTTCATGACGCTGTAGTGGATAATATCAGCGCTGGACCACCAAACAGACACCATTAGCTTTTAGCTTTTTTTGATGAATATTCAGTTTTGGACTGTGTTTTGGCACTTCATCCTTATCCAAACATTGTGCTGAATGCTTGTGATTGTCAAAAAAGCATCCATTTTTCATCATACATAACAACATGGTATAAAAATGGCTCCCCTTTATGTTGTGACAGCAAAGAAAGGCAAGCTTTGAGACGATTTCTCTTCTGATGCTCATTTGATTCATGCAGAACCCATCTAGCCAGCCTCTTTACCTTGCCCATTTGTTTCAAATGGCCCAATATTATTGGAATAGTAACATCAAACCTTGCTGCTCATTCACACATAGGTTGAGATGGATTCATTTCCACTACAGCTTTCAGCTCATCATTATCCACCTTGGTCTCAGGTTGCCAACATGGCTCATTTTCAAGATTAAATCACCAGAATGGAACTTCTCAAACCATGGACATACTGTGCATTCATTAGCCACATCCTTCCCAAACACTTTGTTGATATTTCGAGCTGTGTGAGCTGCACTGGTTCAACGATGGAATTCACATTCGAAAATAACTAAATTTTTGACTTATCCATGGTTTCACAAAAATTGCTTTAAAAATATTTGAAAGATAATCACATACAAAACTATGCATTTGAAAGAATAAAGATGAATCTTCATAGTAAAAATAAAGAATTGTCAAAGTGAAATGTTAAAGATATCAACTGTTAAACTTAGTACTTAAGGAATAGGGACATTTAATAATTAATAGCCTAATACCTATGACAAAATTGGTCCTAGGTCAAATGAGCAACTTTTCATTGTTGCTGATTTACTTTGCCCAAAGTAAAATCATCTGTATTATGATACAAATGCATTGAGCTAGAAAAGAATCATTTAAACCATTTTTAATTTCTGGTGTGTATTCTATTCATTTCACAGTTTTTCCATCTCCCAGACTGCTTAACAGATTGTATGGTGAGGTACATATTGAGTACTATATTTATTACATTGAAACACTGAAAAACCTTGCTAGATTTTAGCAAGAAAAAGAAGGGTACATATAATTCACTTACATAGTAGAATACAAATGACATTTATTTTTAAATAAAGCATATTTTATGCGAAAGCAAACACCATCAAAATGATACATTTCTTGAATTTGTCAAATTAGAATATAAAAAGCAATATTTTCATTTGCAATTTTTATTGTTGTTATTCAGTCACACATCCTTAAAATGTTCGTCTGTAATGCAAGTAGAAAACCTCTTAACTGTAAACAGGCACTGGGATAATGTAATTATATCTATAAATCTATAGTAAATATTTTGCTTAATTCTCCTCTTATGTAGAAAAAGCTCTGAATTTTGACGCTTAAATGTTTTAAATGCTAATTGGATCTGCTCTGATTTATTTAAGAATGACATCTGCTCGCACTCACATCTTCTCCAGATTGACTGCTGAGAAGTAGGTCTCGGCGAGCAGAGGATCTAGGAGGGGCCCTAGCCCTGAGAGCAGCCTGTTCTTCTCAGCGACTGCCTGAAAAGGCAGCTGGTGGGATGATACAATTTCATAGTTTACGAAAAATAAAGTTATTGATCCCCATTTTGTTTCCCCCAGCAATCTCTGAGTGATTTTTACCATGCTGCTGTGGGTTTTATTGGTAATTTCCTACTGGGTAAGCATGGCGCAGGTTCAGTACACGCGAGGTTCCGGGGAGACAGGCTGACAACCCGGCGCCCCTTCCTGTCAGAAGGGGCCGGTGCTCGGCAGGAACCCCGCGCCGCGGGTCGCGCACCGGCCGTCTGCACGCGGCCCGGCCTCCGCGGACCCACTCTCTGAGGCTCTAGAAATTAGCCACTTCTGTGGGCCACACATGCTTAAGACCCAAACCTGAAGCCTAAAAGGAAAAAGAAAGTGTAAATACTACCTTTTAACTGGGTTTACGCCATGTATTCTGCCGTATTTCCTTCAGAAATGCTGGCGTGAAGACGAGCCCGCGCAGCGCTCGTCCTCGGGCGGAGGCGGCCGTCCCGCCAGCAGGAGCCGAGGGCGGGCAGAAGCGGCTCCCAGTGACTCCAGTTAACTGTGCCATTGATTTTCTTTGCCGCTATGTATTTAACAAATATGGGTGAAACTCCCGGAAGGAAATTAATGTTGCCAGAAGACAGGGGATCAGCAGGCTCAGGTGCATTAATATTCTTCTCCATTTCTCATTTAGAATAACATGAAGGAGAGTGTTGGAAAAGCTAATGAGTTAAAGTAGAAAGACATGGAGGAGATCTGTTGTGAACATATAAGTAATTATTAATAGCTCTTCATTGTCTATGCCTCGCAATAGTCAAATCACCCACCCCGAGTCAACACATATTTCCTCTGCATTAAATGTTTATTTTAGTATCCCTTTTCTTCTCTCAACAGAAATAAATCAAGTGCCTATTACTTTCCAGACACAAGGATAAATGCACAGGATATACAGAGACTAAAGATATTTTATTAGTCTCATTTTTTAAAGAAAAGGATTTTAAATATGAAATTATAAGCAAATAGCTTATTTTACTTAAGGCCATAGTGGGAAAAGCCATGTATCTGTGCTTTAATTAGGCAATAGAAACCCATGAGGCTGCCTTTACTTGGCTTCTAGCAGTTTATTTTGCATCAGTAAAATCCATAGCCTCTGAAGGAGAGCTCAACCATAATTAAAAGTGTTATTGAACTAAACACAATTACCGGTGTTTACCTCATTATATAATGTTGTTGGCACCAGAAGGAGAGTTCAAACTAGTTTTCTTCCCTGCACTCTTGTTAGGCATGGTTTAACAATTGTTTAATTCAATTTAGTAATTCCAAGTACCGAGACCAGGTTTGGAAAAGTTGCTGGCTTGCAGATATAAGGCACCAGGACTATATTACTATTCATCTACCATGCCCAGTTCCTGAGCAACCAGGGAAACTTCTAGTTTAACACTAAAACATTGGTGCTCTTCAGTTATATTTTATTCAGGGATTTTAGTTGTGGAAGCCTTATATTTGCACTGCAATTGCCCTATTAGAATTAGAGACTTGTGATATAACAGAAAATAAGATCAGCAATACAAAAGACCCACATTTTGTGAATATAATGACAAGGCTAATAATAATTTCATCAATAAGCAAATATCTGAATAAAATACACATGATAATATAAAAGATAAATTTCCTTACTTTTTTATCAAATTAAATAAAATTTTAAGGATGTCCTTAACATATTAGTTATCATATATTCTGAATAGGAAAAGACAGATTTTATATGGATGAAATAATGATTATTTGATTTAAAAACTTTGTGGAATATTCAAGAAAAACATAGAAAAATTTATATATGTAAAAATTAAGTTCATTTTTTGTTATGGCATTTTCCATTTTCTTCTAAAAAAGCATGATGTACTAAACTGCACAGGTTTATTTTTATTCATTCAGACTATAGCAAGCCATGATAATAACTAGAGAGTTAGTTTGTACATGTCTGAAAATGAAGAGAGCATATTTTCTACCTTCTGGGTTCTTTGGCAACTCCGTAAGATACCAAAAGTGACGAGCGGACCACCTTACAGTGTCAGGGGAATGTGTTTCCTCCTTGGCTTACTCTACTTTTCTGCCTGGAATCCTGGAATGCCTGATACCATTGCCCCACGTGCCAGGTAAACAGCTGTTGACATGTCATCTTAACTCCATAACCCCAAATTTACATCTCCCATAAAGACTTTTTTCCTTCTAACAATCACAATCTTAATCATTTCTGCCTTCAGACGCTTCCTTTATCATTTCCTATAAAAATGTACTCCATTTATTATTACTCTTTTTACTCTTAGAATTCTGTCTTGTACTAGACTGTGAGCCCCTTAGGTTCCTAGACTCTGTTTTTTTTTGGTTTGTTTTTCACCTTGACACCTAGTACTACTATGTACACCTAGTACATAGTGGGTGCTTAGTGTCCAAATGAATGAAGCTATACAGGCTAAGGATATTAAATTATAATTCATTTATTAAATACTAAATTAAAGGATGGTGTGAATAACACACAATTTTTGTACAGACTGAATAAACTGAGGAATGCCTAGGTGACATTATTATATGGTACAACCACATAATTGGTCCTAACTCTCCCTCTAGCCTCAAAATAAGCAAACAAAATAAAAAGTCATAAGAAAATAATCAATTATTTCACTCTGCCAATTTCATATTATATATTAAAGGATTCTTTGAGATTAAAAAAACACCCTGAAAATCACTGTTTCCTCAAGGGACACTTAATTTTCAATCACTCAAACCATTAAAGTTATCCCAATAAGACTAGAACTGGGCACAATCCTCATTCTAGAGAATTAAAAGTAATCTGGGAGAATGCCAATGTCTTAAGATTTAGAAGAGGTTGTTCTAGACAAAAGACACAGTTCCTATACAATAACATGACTTCATCCAAACTCGCATATTTCATGACCTCTCATTTTCATAACCAAGCAAACATTAAAGATAATAGTCATTGTACTTTACTATTATTTACTTTAATTTAGCTTTATGTTGAAGATTTCTTCCTTCTTCACATTCTTCTCTGTTCTTGTGGCATCAAATTTAGTATTTTCTTTTTAGGTTGGCCTTTCCATCTTGTAGTTTCCACGTGTAGCCTAAATCTTTGTATTTCCAAGGTTCTTCCTCTTAATTTATTTTCATAAATCTCTATTCTAAAACCCATAGTATGTTAATGAAATTATAATTCTTCGCTAGGTGGAGATTTTAGTATTACAATTAGCTAAAGGGTATTTAGGTCAAGTAAAGCAGTTCTAAAGCAGTCGGGCTAGTTTACACTAGTTACCTCTGCCTCAAGGAAGTTTTGAGGACATCTTGTGCTTTGTAACTACTTTTGTGGCATCTGCTTTATCTATTTTATAAAAATTTTGTTGTTCACTCCAAACTAGCACAGCACAGTGTTTTTTTTGTGTGTGATAGGGACCTTGAGATTTCCAGACCAAAACACACACCTGTCCCTCTTACAAACCTGTCACCATGTATATCCTTAATTTTGGTCACAGGAACTGCTATCCATGCAATTGATCAGAGAAATCTTTCATATGATAACTTTCCCCACATCATGGCCTCACTGCCTCACTCCCTCAACTGATACCTGCACACATCAGTTGTCTCCAGACTGAACCAATTCTGTTCCTTAATTTAGTTTAATTCTAACTCATTCACTGTTGCCCTCAGTGTGACGACATCCTTTCTTGCCTGAATTATTTTGGTTGTGCCCTTACTGCTATCTCTGCCTCCACTTCTCGCCCCCCAGTGTCAATCTCTGAACCACCTGCAGGGAGGATTTTTCTAAATCCCAACCTCACTATGACTTTTCGCTGTTGCAGATCTCAGGAAGGGATGTCTCATACATTCTTAAGTGATGATTGCTTGCTAGAGTTACGTGTCCTTTACCAGGACCGCTCTTCTTGGGATGTAGTTTCTCCTTCCTTGGCTTTTGTTTTTCTCTACAGCAAATAGCTCAGCTGATTTTTTTACATAATAGACTCTCCTCAGACCCTCCTACATGATTGGGCGCACCTGCCCCTGGAATATTAATAGGCTATAATCTCTCCCACTAAACCTGGGGCTCTTGAGGGTAGAAAACCTGTGGCTATCTCTCTCATCATCAGTGCTGGGCATACTTCTTTGCACATGGTGGGTAGTTAATAAATATATGCTATATGAGTAAATGTCCATACATACACAAGCATTAATTTAAATAATTTTATTCAATAAATGGTAACTATTATGTATCTGACACTCTTCTAGGTACTGGTGAAATAGTAGTGAAAAAACAGGTAATAAACTCTGTCCTTGTGGTACTTACATGAAACTTAAATTTAGAAATGTCATGTACAATGCTTACTATAAACATGATTAATCTAATTGTAAGTTTTAAGACTTCCTAGATTTTTAGAAACAACAACTGAATATTGGGGATTCTATTATGAATTAATTATTTATTCAATTAAGGAGTATACCTGTGCTCCCTTTCTATGAATATTTAAAATAAAGATGAATGTCAGTTAGTTGATTCCGGTACTGTGGGGTCACCTTACCTAAGTTAGGAATAGGACTTGTGCTATTGGTACTGGCTGCTGCATACAGCTCAGCAGTTTTTTTGGATCAAAACTTGATTTATATTTGGAAACATTTAATCACTTGGTGTAAGTCTCTATGGATTGTAAGCATATAAAATTCAGGGTTTGAATACTCCATGGATTCTTCTAAGATTTTGCAAGCTGTAGTGATGTGGTTGAGCATTATTAATAAGGACTGAACAGTCCTTCATGCATGACTATAATTTACCTTATATGCAGTAAATTATATTCTTGAATATGCTAGACCAGAAATCAAAATGGATTTGACTTCCCTAGTTCCCCAAAGACCAATATTTCATCAGACATTTCATCCTTCTCTCCACTTTTAGTTCATCTCACCATTTGTTATTCTTCAAACCACAGTGACTAAGCATCACTGTGTGGTGGTTACTGTGCTTATCAGTCTACCTGGTGTAGAAAACAAAGAACCTGTAAACAAAAGAGGAAGATATTGAATAAGTCTACAAGATATTGAAGTTACCATAATAAATGCATAACTATTCATTAAGATAAGATCTATGAGTGCATAAACAGAATTCTGATCAGTTTGGGGTGGTTTGGTGGTTTTTCAGGGGTGGCTTTGTTAAGGAAATGATGTGAACTAAGTTATGAAAAATTTATAGAAAAGATGTGAATGGTGTCATTAGAAAAGAGGAGAAGGACATAATGTTTATTAGAGACCAAAAAAAAAAAGAAAAAAGAAAAAAATCAATGAAGAGAGCATATGAGGAACAAAAAGAATGCTTAAGAAAATAGGCATAAATGGGACTTACCTGAAAATGATAAAAGCCATATATGACACACCCACAGCCAGAATCATACTGAATGTAGGAAAATTGAAAGCATTCTTGCTTAGAACTGGAACCAGACATGGTTGCCCTCTATCACCACTTCTATTCAACATAGTGCTGGAAGATTTAGCCAGAGCAATCAGACAAGAGAAGGAAATCAAGGACATCCAAATGGGGGCAGAAGGGGTCAACCTATCACTCTTTGCTGACAATGTGATCTTATATCTAGAAAAACTGAAATATTCCACCATGAGATTATTGAAATTGGTAAATAAATTCAGCAAAGTCTCAGGTTACAAAATCAATGTACAGAAATCAGTAGTATTCCTATATGCCAACAACCCTCAAACTGAGAACCAAATTAAAGACTCAATTCCCTTTACAATAGCAACAAAGAAAATAAAATACTAGAAATATATTTAACTAAGGAGGCAAAAGACCTCTACAGGGAGAACTACGAAACACTGAAGAAGGAAATAGCAGAGGATGTAAACAGGTGGGAAACCATATTAAGCTCATGGGTTGGCAGAATCAACATTGTTAAAATATCCATACTACCCAAAGTGATCCACAGACTCAATGCAATCCCTATAAAATATCAAGATCATTTTTTGAAGATCTAGAAAAAATAATTCTATGCTTCATATGGAACCAGAGAAGAACCCATACATCCAAAGCAATCTTAAGCAAAAAGAACAATTTTAGAGGCATCAATTTACTAGATTTCAAGCTATACTACAACTCTATAGTAACTAAAATAGCATGTGACTGGCACAAGAACAGAGACATAGATCACTGTAACAGAACTGAGAACTTAGATATAAAACCAGCCTCATATAGCCAACAAATTTTTGATAAAGCAGACAAAAACATACACTGGAGAAAAGAATCCTTATTCAATAAATGGTGGCAGGAAAATGGTGCCACATGTAAAAGACCAAAACAGGATCCATATCTCTCACTTCTCACAAGAATCAACTCATGGTGGATAACAGACTTAAACCTAAGGCATGAAACCACAAGGATTCTAGAAGAAAATGTTGGAAAAACTCTTCTAGACATTGGCCTAGGCAAAGAATTTATGAACAAGACCCTAAAGGCAATTACAGCAAGAACAAAAATAAATAAATGGGACCTGATCAAATTAAAAAGCTCTGCCCAGCCAAGGAAACTACCAATAGAGCAAACAGACAACCTACAGAATGGGAGAAAATATTGGCATGTTACACATCCGATAAAGGGCTGATAACTAGAATCTATATAGAACTCAGGAAAGTCAGCAAGAAAAAAATCAAACAACTTCATTCAAAAGTGTGCAAAGGACATTAAGAGAAATTTTTCAAAAGATGACAGACTAATGGCCAACAAACATATGAAAAAATGCTCAACATCTCTTATCATCAGGGAAATCCAAATCAAAACCATAATAAGATATCACTTAACTCCAGTGAGAATGACTTTTTTTTTTTTTTTTTTTTTTTTTTTTTTTTTGAGACAGAGTCTTACTTTATTGCCCAGGCTAGAGTGAGTGCCGTGGTGTCAGCCTAGCTCACAGCAACCTCAAACTCCTGGGCTCAAGCAATCCTGCTGCCTCAGCCTCCCAAGCAACTGGGACTACAGGCATGCGCCACCATGACCGGCTAATTTTTTTTCTATATATATTAGTTGGCCAATTAATTTCTTTCTGTTTATAGTAGAGATGGGGTCTCGCTCTTGCTCAGGCTGGTCTCGAACTCCTGAGCTCAAACGATCTGCCCACCTCGGCCTCCCAGAGAGCTAGGATTACAGGCGTGAGCCACCGCGCCCGGCCAAGAATGACTTTTATCAGAAAGTCCCCAAACAATAAATGTTGGTGTGGATGCAGAGAGATAGGAACACTCATACACTGCTGGTGGGACTGCAAACTAGTATAACCTCTGTGTAAAGTAGTATGGACATACCTCAAAGAACTACAAATAGAATTACCATTTGATCCAGCAATCCCATTACTAGGCATCTACCCATTGGAAAAAGAGACAGTCTATAAAAAAGACCTTTGCACTAGAATGTTTATAGAAGCACAATTCACAGTAGCAAAGATGTGGAAACAACCCAAATATCCATCAATGCATGACCAGATTAATAAAATGTAGTATACCATGGAGTCTTCCTCAGCTACAAAAAACAATGGTGATCTAGCACTTCTTGTATTATCCTGGAGGGAGCTGGAGCTCCATTCTTCTAACGAAGTATCACAACAATGGAAAAACAAGCACCACATGTATTCACCATCATATTAGTATTAATTGACCACCACTTATGTGCCCATATAGTAGTAACACTCATCGGTGTTGGGCAGGTAGGAGGGGAAATAGGGAATAGATATATCCCGCCTACTGGTTGTGTAATGCACCATCTGGGGGAGGAAGAGACACACTGGCAGTCCTGACTCAGGTGGGGCAAAGGCAATATATATAACCTAAACATTTGTACCCCTGTAATATGCTGAAATAAAAAAAAGACAGAAAATTTGTCTGTCAAGACAAATTGACAGACAAAGTCAGTTTGTCAAGTTAGGCTGGAGGTATATTCTTAGCTAGACTGCACAGAACTTGATGCTTTCTATGAATTGTTTTGACCTTTATACTTAATCAACTGGTAAACCACCAAAAGTTTGCAAGGAGAATGATTATCGATGTATTTCTTAAAGTTCACTGTTGCTTTGAGCAAGCTAAAAGGCCAAAAATAGACATGAATAAACCAGTTGAGAAGGCATGGCAGTATCTAGGTTAGAGATGAGAGGAATTTAGACTAGGATGTGAAAGAAAGTAAACAAACTTAAGAAATTTTAGTATGTAAAATCTAGAAGACTTGTCATAGCAGGTGAAGAAGAGACAGTTATCAAGCAGAAGTCGCAGAGATGTACTTCACACAATGGAGAGAAGATGGAACAATTCACTGAGATAACATCACCAGATGAGAGACAGATTGTGTGAAAAATCATGGCTTTTTTGGGAAATGTTAATCTTACAGCTTCTGCGATACCTTTGTCAAAATGTTGAAATAATTAGAAACATATATCTGTAGCACATAAAAATTTGATGGGAAGATACAAATGTTGATGTCATAGGCATAATATGGCACATCCATATGTGTTTGGATATGTGTACACATACATTTTTAAAGCTACATCCAGAGATGACATCCAAAACCTTGGCCTTAAGAGCAATCAGTGGGGCTAACAAATCAATAACTTGAGGAAATGGGACAAGAAAATTTTTATTTGAGTACATAAAAATGTGAACAAACCATATTTTCAGCTTGATGCTTCACTTCTCAAAAATGCCATGTGTTCTGCAAACCCTATGATATAAACTCATAATTCATTACTGTCAATGAAAATTCTATACAGACTGTGGTAACCAACTTACCAACCATTTTAATCACTGCTAAAGGCTTCTTCTCAGGTCTTGACACATTCACATTATCTTCTTTCTCTTTCCCACACCAAATCTCTGGCCTTAATATCTTTATTTCTATGCATCAGCGCAAAGGCTGAATTTCATGGGACCAGCTAAAGGACTGCCTCTGTCCAGATGTTCTTTCCCTAACTTTTCACACATCACCATCCACCTCTAGCCTACAGAGACCATGGTCACTGCAAAATTCTCAGAATTCAAATGGACTTCAAAAATTTTAAGTATCTTATTTTATAAGAATTGAAAGCAATAGGAAGTTATGAGCAAACATTTTTAAAACTTTAATTTTTATTTAACACATATCTCTCATTTTATATCTATAACTGTATACAATATATAATAATCTACAAACCAATAACTGAAATAGAACGAGAGAGAGAATAAAATTGGGAAATAAACAATGTGTCTAGCACAGTGTCTCCACAGCACATAACACAAACTATGAACAGGGTGGTTTACACAAGCAATGTACTAAGAGTGTGGAAAATGACTTTTGAGGTGTTTTTAGAAAGCCCAGGCATCTCTACTGCAGTAATTTCGGTGATCTTAGAAGTAATTATCCTTTTTTATCTTGTGCTTTTGTGGTGATATAGCTGTAAGTAGAGTGAATATCTGACATCAAATGGTTCTAAGGAAGATGCTTCTAATGTTTATGTGGGAAGATCTGTAATGGACCAAGGGGGCTCAAGAGTTTGTCCCTGTATGTACTGCAGAACTATTTGCACATGCCCTACAGCATTGTTTAGAGTAAGAGAATTTTTTTTTAATTCAACTCCACAGATGATGCCAGTGAACAAATCTTACAGTATACTGGGAATTTGCCATCATGATTACCAAATATGATGTAAACTACTTCGACAGTTTCTGGATGAAACTCTAATAGATTTTGAACATCATGAACTCCTAAAACAGCCTTTTATTGTGATGAATCTGCATGAGACAACCTTTATCTTTTAACAAAATTTTAATTAAAAACTTGGCAGAGCTGTGACTGGAATAATCAGCTGTACAAGGCGCTGACCCTTATTCTCCTTAAACCACACAAAATAAAAGATGTTTGTGTTTATGTAGTAGACAAACTGCCTGTTGCAAGCTTTTTTTAAAAATTTTCCCTAATGAGACTTCCAACAAAGTGACCAAATTACGGGGGTTTGGTGTAAATATTTAATCTTTGAATAATGACGAATGTACAGTATCTTAATCCAATAGCATCAGGAAAGGCATTGATCTCCCATGGAAAGGGAGACAGGAAAAGACCCTATTATGTTGTTTATATCTACTCCAAAGATGATGTAGAATGAAACAAGAGTTTTCTCAGGACTTTTAATCTTGTTTTGTTGCAGTTGTTTCAAGTCACATCTATCTATTGCCCTCTCCCCAGTCATTCTACCACTGGGCTGCTATCTTGTAAACACCCATCGTTAAGGCCAAAGCAGCTAAAATGTTGAGATAATCCCCTGCCGTATAAGAGGTTCATGAGCTTTTCCCAGCTTTCCCTAGGACCACGCTGTATCTCACAAAGATGCAGCAGATCAAGGATTTACATGGCATGTGTTTCAGCCCAAGATCCTCAGGGAGCTGCTCCTGCACTCAGATCCTGCACCGTTTCTGACTGAGGTGTGTCCATACCATTTTAGGTAAGAGCATTTTGAGTTTCACTGATGTTCCTCCAAACAGCTGCTGGAATTACATTTCCAAATGACAGATGTGATCTGTTCATGTTACTCAATCATTAACAATTTTCAATGGTATATTGAATGGCAATCTAATTTAAATTAGGCAATGACTGAGGAAGTGCCTAACACAAAACAGGTTCTTCTCATCACAAATTCAGGTTGAAATGCATACTTTTTCAAGAACTTGAAAAAGAGGAAAAAATAATCAGCTTCCTGTATTAAATTGCAAATTTAAGACTAAGTAGATCAGCAGATAAAAATGAATAACCACCCTGAAGAATTAAATGACTTAAAAATTTAATATATTAAGAATGGAATCTATAAACCTATCTAAGGCTGGAGTATATGCATCTGAAAGTGGGAGACTGGTTCTTTAGAATTATGAAAACAGGAAAGATTACAAGGTATGATTTGGTAGTGGCTATGTCCAGGACAAAGTGACTTTTGGCTATGAACTTCAAATATTCACCTCTCTATGGAATGAAACGAAAAGACAAAGGAAAAAAAAAAAGAAATATTTTTACCTGAGGTCTTAAAAATAGGTATCTTAATCATTCAAATCAAATATATTCAGGGGTCAAATCAAAAATATTCAAGAAATATTTTTACCTGAGGTCTTAAAAATAGGTATCTTAATCATTCAAATCAAATATATTCAGGGGTATGGCAATGAAATGGTTACACATACACAAATCTGTCTCTCTCTCTCCACACACACACACACACACACACACACACATACACGTATGCATTGAGAGAAAGAGAGAACTCATTGAGCTTCCCATGGAAGGAGAGAATTCACTGGTCATAGAAGGTAAGAGATATCTTTCACTGAAAATTAGTAAGTTATTTAACTTTCCCTATCCTGGGCTTTAAGGATGGAATGGACTGATCTTGACAATGTGAGTATCTTGGCTCTTTTGACAGGTAAATTTTTCACTGTGAATTAATAAATCATACAGTGGTTCAGACAACTTTGTAGTGATCCACACTCAAACTGCTGACAAAAGAATATTTTTATTCTTCCAAGTCTGAACTTCAAATTAATAAAAACATAAAGAATGTTTCCAAGCAAGGTCACTGGGGAAGCGGCCTCCTAAATTTCCTTGGCAGGTGCACGCCCAGCTTGGCAGCTTGGGAATCGAAAGCTCTCCCCTGCATTGCGACATTTTATATTAAAAACCACTGTCACCTATCTCTCCTCACACCACATTGGGACACTAACACAGGCATTGAGTGGAGCACTCAGAGGTTCTTGCCTCAGTCACAGAGGATAATTAACCCCAAACTGAATGCTGAACTAAACCCACCTACAAATCTTAAAAACAGACTCTAAAGGATCAGACTGTTTCCCACTGACTTAACTGTGTTCCTGGGAGAAAAACTTTCAAAAATACAATGAAAAGGAAGAAGAAAGGGACAAATGTTCTCAAGAAAGGGAACATTTATGACACCTGACATCAGAGCAAACATCACGAGACATGCAAAGAAGGAGGGACACGCGACACATAAAAAAAGGAGAAAAGTTACTCAGTCAAAACTGACATGACTGTGAGATTTAGCAGAAAGGGACAAAACAGTTATTATAAATGTATTACACTTGTTTAAAAAGTTAGAAAGAAACATGCAAGATAGAAGAATCCAATCAAACTTCCAGAAAAGAAAACTCCAATGGCTGAGGTGAAAATTATCACTGTGTGAGATTAATGCAGATTTACTTTGCAGAAGGGAATAAAAGTGGATTTTGGGACATACAGACATATGAACAAACTATGTAAAATAAAACACACAGAAAAAACAGAATTTAACAAAATGAAAAGATTTTCAATGAGCTGTGAGACAACTTAAAGGTCCTAAAATTAGGGTTATTTGAATCTCTGGTGGGGGGGGGCAGGCAAAATATTTCAAAAATCATAGAGAAAATTTTTCCAAATATAGTCAAAACTATAAACTCAGACTCAAAAAGCTCCACAAAACCCAAGCAAAAGATATATGAATACAACTACACAAAAGCACATCATAATAAAAATGTACAAAAGTCATGAGAAAAAAATCTTATGAATAGCCAGATATTGGGAGGAGGGAGCATGTTACATACAGAGAAACAAAGATATGGATGAGCAAATATTTCTTGTTGGGAACAATGCAAGTGAGAAAAGTGAGTAACATCTTCAAAATACTGAGACAAATAAAAAATGAGAATAAACTGGAAATCTAGAACTCTATACACAGAGACACTATCTTTCAAAATGCAGATAAAATAAAGGCCTAGATGGAGAATGCTAAAAGAATTTATCATCAGTACAATTGCATGGCAAGAAATTTTAAAGAGACTCCTCAGGTGAAACAGAAAAGATTACATCAGATGTAAATAGCGAATCACACAAAGAAAGATCAAGCAAAATAACAAAATTGGGAAATAAGTAATATTTTCCTTAAAATTTAAATATTTTGAAAGAATGCTTATCTAATTAAAATAATAGGTGCATTGTGGGATTCATGACATATAAATAAGTAAATTGCATGAAAATAATAGCATAAAGCTTGGAAGTGGAGAAATGGAAGTGCAATGTTGTGAGGTTTGTGTACTGTGCATGAAGCAGATATAACAATTAGAGGTATACTGTGAAAATCTTTATTAAAAGAGCTAAAACTAAGTAAACAGATAAAATAAAATGCATTCAACTAATCCCTCCCCCCCAAAAAAAAACAAGAAAAAAAGAAAATTTGGTACAAAGAATATATAGAAAAAATAGGAAACTAATAGATAATAGATACACCTAATCACATACATCAAACATAAATAATAGAATTATCCCAATTAACAGATTGGATAAAAAGCAAGGCCCAAATTACTCTATTTATGAGATACATATTTAAATATAAATACATAAATAGAATAAAAGTAAAAGGTTAGGAAAAATATATACCCTGCTAACACTAATGAAAAGAAAGCAGATCATTCCCAGGAGAATGGTCACCATCCAAAAGAGAAGAAAAAAGTGTTGTTGAGGATATGAATATATTGAAGGCCTGTGCAATGCTGGCGGGAATGTAACATGGTGCAGCCACTGTGGAAAACAGCATCACATCTCAGAAAAAGTAGGCTTTGATATGATCCAGCAATTCTACTTTCGGATATGTACTCAAAGAAGTGAACGCAGGGACTTGAAGAGACTTTTGTACATCCATGTTCTCACCAATGTGTGGAGGGGAAGATGTTTTCCTCCAACCTTCTGAATTCCTAGCTAGGACCCCTGTAACAAATGGGAGATTTGCAAGAGAAAACCAAACAAGTTTATTACATACATGTCTCACATATACATGGGAGATACCCCGGTTATGAGTAATTCTCAAAGATGTGGCTTAGAAATTCAGCTAAGACAGCATCTTCAACAAAGAACATTTAATTTAGAGAAATGACAAGACAAAGGAAAAGGACCTCGTCGAGCTTCTAGGAAAAGCAATTTGGGGAAGGTAAATGTATGGGAATCTAATGGTAGTTAAAGAATAAAGTGTGTTTGCCTTACAACTATCTTGTGCTATCTCCAGGCTGACACAGTTCTAAAATCATTTCATTGATCAAAGTTTGTCCTTGCTCCCAGAGAAGGGAGGAGAGACACCTTTGTAAATGTATTCCTTGTTTTCAGGCAAATAGGGGAGGGCAGAGGGCTATTTCTGTATCTGCTTCTTCTCAGTAGCCTTCAGCTCACAATGATTCTTATGCCCAAGGGGCATATTTTGGGGTGGCATATTCTGCTAACCTTCAATACTATTGTTCATAATAGTCACAAGGTAGAAGCAACTGAAGTGCTGGACAGTAGATGAATGAATAAACATAATGTGTTATTTTCTATTTTGTGTCATATACATTGGAATATTAGTCAGTCTTTAAAACGGAAGAAAATTGTACGACATTCAACAAAAGAAACCTGGAAGACATTATGCTAAATGGAATAAGCCAGGAAGACAAAGACAAAAATTGTATTATTTCACTCCTGTGATATCAACTAGCACGATAGACAACAATGTAGTCAAATTTTTAGAGACAGAAAGTGTAGTTGTTGCCAGGGCTTGGCAAGGGGCCAAAATGGGAAATGATAGTTTCCGTTAGGGAGAGAGAGAAAGATTTCTCGAAATGGAAGTTGGTGATGGTCACACAATGTGAATTTAAATAATGCCACAGAATAGCATTAAAGGTGCTAAATGGTAAGTTGTATGTTTTGTATAGTTTACCACAATAATAACAAAGTTGAGAGTTGCTATATTGTTATCAAACAAAACACATTTAGAAGCACACAAAATTACAAGAGAGAAGAAGGCATTTCATTATGAGAAGGGGTCCAATTTATCAAGAAGACATAGTTTATGTACCTAGTAACAGAGTTTCAAAATACATAAGACAAAAATTGATACAACTAAAAACCTAGAAATAGATCTACAACTATAACTGGCAATTTTGCCACCACTTTCTCAGCAATTAATAGGGCATGTGGACAAAAAACGAAAAAGGATATGAAATACAATCAATTAATTTCATCTAATCAACTAAATCATTCCTCTCAAAACCAGCACAATACAGTTTTTTTAAACTATATATAAAATATTTACCAAGATGGACAAAATTCTGTGCCATAAAGTATCATTATCATAGTAAAGGATACAAGAGTGAAGAGACAGCCTACAGAATGAGAGAAAATATTTGCAAACTCTCTACCCAACATAGGACTAATAACCAGAATATACAAGGAGCTCAAACAACTCAATGGGAAAACAACTAATCTAATTTTAAAATGGATAAATTATCTGAATAGACATTATCTATTCTCAAAAGAAGACATGCAAGTGAACAACAGGCATGTGAAAAAATGCTAAACTTCACTAATCATAAGGGAAATGCAAATCAAAACCACAATGAGCTATTACCTCACCCCAGTTATAATTATCATAAATATAAGAATAACAAATGCTGGTGAAGATACGGAGAAAGAGGAACGCTAGTACACTGCTGGTGAGAATAAAAATTAATACAGCCATTGTGGAAAATAGTATGGAGGTTCCTCAAAAAATTAAAAATAGATCTACATATGATCCGGTTCGCTGCTGAGTATATATCCATGTAAGAAAGGAAATCAGTATATCAAAGAGATGTCTACACTCTCATGTTTGTTGCAGCACTATTCATAATAGCCACGATATAGAATCACCCTAAGTGTCCATCAATGGGTGAATGGATAAAGAAAATATGATATATATACAGAATGGAATACTATTCAGTCATAAAAATGAGGAAATCCTGTCATTTGCAGCAATATGGATAGAACTGCAGGTTATTATGTTA
Source organism: Mirza zaza (assembly GCA_008750895.1). Taxonomy (NCBI): domain Eukaryota; kingdom Metazoa; phylum Chordata; class Mammalia; order Primates; family Cheirogaleidae; genus Mirza; species Mirza zaza. Next base: position 162,008 of record VSMD01001399.1, on the reverse strand, counting down.
AGTAAAGATAGGCACAGAAATACAAATCTTTTACATTCTCACTCATGTGGGTGCTAAAAATTTTGATTTAATGAATGTAGAGAGTATAATGTTGGTTACAAGAAGCTGGAAAGTGTGGTGGAAGCTGAAGGAGGTTGGTTAATGTGTACGAATACAAATGATTCTTTTTCTAATTAAGGAATAAGTTCTCTTGTTCAATAGCACAATAAGCAGAGTATAGTAAATAATTTATTGCATATTTCAAAATAGCTAGGAGATTTTAAATGTTCCTAAAATGATTCTGGGAAATCTCCAAATATTGGAAACTAAATAGGATACTCATAAATAACTCTGTATAAAAGAAGAAATCAAAGGTAATTCAGAAAGTATTTCTAACTGAGCCAAAAATAAAAATTGTCATCCTCTTGAATCAACCTAAGTGCCCATCAACTAAGGATTGGATAAAGAAAATGTGGTATATGTACACCATGGAATACTACTCAGCCATAGAAAGGGATGAAATAATGTCTTTTGCAGCAACTTGGATGGAACTGGAGGTCCTTACCCTAAGAGAAGTGACTCAGGAATGGAAATCGAACACCGCATGTTCTCACTTGTGAGTGGGAGCCAAACTGTGGGTACACAGGGCACGCAGAGCGGCACCGTGGGCAGTGGAGACTCAGAATGGAGGAGGCTGAGAGGAAGGAAAGAAGAGAAACTATCTATTGGGTGTAATTTACGCCATTCAGGTGACGAGTATACTAAAATTAACCCAGACATTAGCACTATACAACTCATCCATGTAACCAAAAATCTTTGTACACCTAAATCTATTAATACATAAATTTAATTTTTTTTAAAAACTCCAAAAAACAAAAAATAAATGCTATAATCTGTAAAATACGATCAAAGAATTTGAGAAAAACTTTGTAGCATTTATTGTGTAATTAGAAAGGAAAACAGCTTAATTCAATTAATTCAGATTCTACCTTAAGAAATTAATTTAGAAATAGAACAAGTTAAACCCAATATAAATAGAAGATAGGAAGAAAAATTAAGATCAGCATAAAAAATCAGAATTGCTAACTCAGTTCCCATGTGTGTTATGAGCTATCCCTTCCTCATCTGGTGTTATAACTCTCCTTATAATTTCAAATTGCCCTTGTTCAACCACTTCACAATAACTCACAAGCTACAAACATTTTGATGCTTACTTCCATTAGCAAACATCAGGTTTTTATGAAGATAATGAACATATTTGTTGTAGTGTTTATATATTTCCTAAATAAAATGTATATAAAATTGTATATTTAGTATATACGAAAATTTTAAATTTTATGAGGTTTCTATTGTTTAAATGTGTTCAAGATTGATGTTTTTAAGTTTTGGTAATTTAATACCATTTAACTATCTGAATCTCATTGCATAATTTAAAATATCATGGTAAATTATATGAAAATATATATTGTATTATTGCAGAAAAATTATTGTGGTATATCTGTAAAATAGAACAATAGTCAGAAATAGAAAGAATGAGCCATTGATATATGAGGGTCGTCACTACTGACCCCATAGCCGTCAGGAAGATAACAAAGGATCATTTTAAACAATTCCATGCTCCAAATTTTATGACTTCAATAACTCCAGCTTAACCTTTATTAGGGTTAGCCAGGTGTGTCTTTTTCCATCACTCAAATGTAATGTTGTTCTATAGGTAAATATTTTTTCTTTGCTTTTTTCCAAAATTTCCTCTATAACTTACAAAAATTTATGAGATGCACTGAAAGCAGTTCTAAGAGTGATGTTTATAACAATAAATACCTACATTAAAAGATATCTCAAATTAAAGAAAATCTTAAATAAACAATTTAACTTTATACCTCAAGAAACTAGGGAAAAGAACAAACTCACCCCAAAGTTAGAAAAATGAAAAAATCACAGAAGAAATAAGTCAAAAAGGGAATATAAAAACTATTTAAAAATTAACAAAACTGAGGGTTTTTTTAAAAAATTAACAAAGCTTGAGCTAGACTAAGAAGATAAATGACAGAAGACTCAAACACATAAAACCAGAAATGAAAAAGGCACTTTACAATGAATGCCTCAGAGATACGAAGGATTAGAAGGGACTATAATAAACAATTATATGATAATAAATTGGATACTCTATAGGAATTATAAATTACTAGAAAAATACAACAAACCAAATTGAATCAAGAAGAAATAGAAAGATTGAACAGGGTGGTAACAAACAACATGATTGAAGTAGTAACCAAAAATCCCATAACAAAGAAAATCCCAGGAACAGACTGCTTCACTGGTGAATTCCACCAAACATTTGAATAATAATTAATACCAATCCTTCTTAAATTCTTCCAAAAAATAAAAGAGGAAGGAATACTTTCAAACTTATTTCCTAGGGCTCATACCACCCTGATACAAAAGCAAGGCAAAGGCACCACAAGAAGAGAAAATTATGGCCAATATCTCTGATGAAGATAGGTGTAAAAATCCTCAATAAAATACTAGCACTGTGTATTCATCAAAAATATAATACACCGTGACCTGGATGCACAGTTATTTTAACACACACAAATCAATCAATGTGATACACCACATTAACAGAATAAAAGACAAAAATTATATGAACATCTCAATAGATGCAGAAAAACCATTTGATAAAGTTCAACATCCTTTTGTGATAAAATCTCAACAAAACAAGTATAGAAGTATTCTCAACATAATAAAAAGCCATTTATGAAAAGCCCACAGCTAACACCATAATCAATGAGGAAAAACTGAAAGCTTTTTCCCTAAGATCCATTACAATGCAAAAGATGCCCACTCTCGCCACTTGTGTTATAATAGTACTGGAAGGACTAGCAAGAGCACTTGAGCACTCAGATGAGAAAAATAATAAATCCCGTAGAAATTAGCAAGGAAGAAGCAGAATTACCCCTGTTAACAGACATGAGCTTAAAGGCTCCACAAACAAAACAAAACAAAAAAATGTTAGAACTAATCAATGAATTAGTACAGTTCATTGTAAGCTACAAAATCAACATACAAAAATCAATTTCATTTCTTTACACCAATAACAATTTATCAAAAAAAAAGAAATCAAGAAAACAATCCCATCTATAACACATCCAAAAGAATAAATACTGTGGAATAAATTTAACCAAGGAGGTAAAATGTTTGTACACTGAAAACTATAAAACATTCATGAAAAAAAATTAATGAATATACAAATAAAAGGAAATATATCCAATATTCATAGGTTAGAAAATTAATACTATTAAAATGTCTATACTACTCAAAGCAATATATACATACATTAAATAAAATCCTGCTCAAAATTGTAATGGCATTTTTACAGAAATAGAAAAAATTCTAAACTTTATATGGAATCACAAAGACACCAAATAGCCAAAGCATACTTTGATTTCCTATGTTTGAATATGATATAACTAGGTATAATTTTGTTGGTGTTTATCCTGCTTAGTTTTCTCTGAGCCTCCTGGATCAGTGGTTACGTTATCCATCTGTTCTTACATGTTTTCTATGTTTTGCTTTAGAGTATTTAATATATTAATCATAGTAATTTAAATGCCCTAAATGATAACATCAAAATATATATCATATTTGAATCTGCTTATGCTACTTGCTTTGTTACTTCAGACTGTGCATCTTTGTCCTGCCTTTTGCATGTCTTATAGTTTTTTATTCAAAACTTATATGATATATCAGATAGCAGGATATGAGGTATTAAGGCTCTTAGGCAGAGGTTTTATGTTAATCTGCCTAGGAGTTTTGTTATGTTTAATGTTTGCTGTAGCTGTAGGTACCAGAGGCTTTAATTACTCCTCATTTCCTTGGTTTTATTTATTTTTTCATCACTGTTGGTCTATGGATTTCCCTAAAAATTATTTATTTATTTTTCAGCATATTATGGGTGTACGAATGTTAAGTTTACCTATATTTCCCTTGCTCCCCTTACCCCCTCCAGTCGGAACTTCAAGCGTATCCATCCCCCAGTTGGTGCGCATCACACTCATTATTGTATGTACATACCCATCCCCTCCACCCCACCTGCCCGACACCCGATAGATGTTATTCCTATATGTCCACTTATGTGTTGATCAGTTAATACCAATTTGCTGGTGAGTACATGCGGTGCTTATTTTTCCATTCTTGAGATACTTCACTTAGTAGTATGGGTTCCAGCTCTACCCAGGAAAATACAAGAGGTGCTCTATCACCGTTGTTTCTTAGAGCTGAATAGTACCCCATGGTATACATATACCACATTTTATTAATCCACTCATGTATTGATGGGCACTTGGGTTGTTTCCACATCTTTGCAATTGTGAATTCTGCTGCTATAAACATTCGAGTGCAGGTGTCTTTTTCATAGAGTGACTTTTATTCTTTTGGGTTGATACTCAGATCGTTTGGTAGATCCAGATTGCTGGATCAAATGGTTGATCCACTTGTATCGCTTTGAGGTATCTCCATATTGCTTTCACAGAGGTTGAACTGGTTTGTAGTCCCACCAGCAGTGTAGGAGCGTTCCTATCTCTCCACATCCATGCCAAGATTTATTGTTTGGGGACTTTTTGATAAAGGACAATCTCATTGGAGATAGGTGATATCTCATTGTGGTTTTGATTTGCATTTCCCTGATAATTAGAGATGTTGAGCATTTTTTCATATGTTTTCTGGGCATTATTCTGTCTACTTTTGGAAAGTTTCTGTTCATGTCCTTTGCCCATTTTTTGATAGGGTTCTTTGATTTTTCCTTGCTGATTTTCCCCAGTTCTAAATAGATTCTAGTTATCAGCCCTTTATAGGATGTGTAGCTTGCGAAAATTTTCTTGCATTCTGTGGGTTGTCTGTTTGCTCTCTTGACAGTTTCTTTGGCTGTGCAGAAGCTTTTTAATTTGATCAGGTCCCATTTATTTATTGTTGTTGCTGCTGTGATTGCCTTTGGGGTCTTCTTCGCAAATTCTTTGCCTAGGTCAATGCCTAGAAGAGAATTTCCTATGTTTTCCTCTAGAGTTCTAATCATTTAACACCTAAGGTTCAAGTCTTTTATCCAGAGTGAGTTGATTTTTGTGAGAGATGAGAAGTGTGGGCCTTGTTTCAGTCTTCTACATGTGGCTTTCCAGTTTTCCCAGCACCATTTATTGCATAATGATTCTTTCCCCCGGTGTATGCTTTTGTCTGCTTTGTCGAAGATTACTTGGCTATATGAGGATGGTTTTCTATCTTGGTTTTTTGTTCTGTTCCACTGGTCAATGTCCCTGTTCCTGTGCCAGTTTAAAGCTGTTCTAATTACTATAGCCTGTAGTATAGTTTGAAGTCTGGTAAATTGATCCCTCGTATTTTGTTTTTATTGCCTTGGGTAGTATAGACATTTTAAAAATGTTGAGGCTGCTGACCCGCGAGCATGGTATGGTCTTCCACCTGTTTACATCCTCTGCTATTTCCTTCTTCAGTGTTTCATAGTTCTCCCTGTAGAGGTTTTTTACTTTCTTAGTTAAATATATCCCTAGGTACTTTATTTTCTTCATTGGGAATGCTTTCAATTTTTCCCCATTCAGTATAATATTGGCTGTGGGTTTGTCATATATGGCTTGTATCATTTTTAGGTAAGCCTCATCTATGCCTACTCTATTAAGCGTTCTTATCATAAAAGCATATTGAATTTTGTCAAATGCTTTTTCTGTGTCTATTGAGAGGATCCTACAGTTTGTGTTTTTGCTTCTGTTTATATGGTGAATTACATTTATAGATTTGGATATGTTGAACAATCCCTGCATCCCTGGGATGAAGCCCACTTGGTCCTGATCGATTATTTTCTTGATAAGCACCTGGATTCGATTAGCTAGAATTTTGTTGAGAATTTTTGTATCTATATTCATGAGGAATATTGGTCTGTAGTTTTCTTTTTTTGTTGCATCCTTTCCTGGTTTTGGTGTCAGGGGTATGTTGGCTTCATAGAATGTGTTGGCGAGGATTCCATCCTTCCTGATGTTGTGGAATGGTTTCTGCAGGACAGGCACCAGTTCCTCTTTGTAGGTGTGGTAAAATGTGGGTGTGAAGCCATCTGGTTCGGGACTTTTCTTTTTAGGAAGGTTTTTCATTGCTGTTTCAATTTCAGTACTTGATATTGGTCTGTTCAGGAATTCTATTTCTTTCAGGTTGAGCCCAGGGAGGCTGTGTGTTTCTAAGAATTTGTCCATTACCCTCCACATTTTCCAGTTTGTGTGCATAAAGGTTTTTGTCATGTCATAAATTATGTCTTGTATCTCCATGGCATCAGTTGTAATTTCTCCTTTATTGTTCCTGACGGAGCTTATTAGAGATTTTTCTTTTTGGCTTTTTGTTAGTCTAGCCAAAGGCGTGTCAATTTTGTTTATTTTTTGAAAGAACAAGCTTTTTGTTTTATTAATCTTCTGTATAGTTTCCCTGTTGTCAATTTCATTTAGTTCTGATTTGATCTTGTTAATTTCACTTCTTCTGCTGGGTTTGGGTTTGGTCTGTTCTTCTTTTTCCATCTCTTTTAGTCAATTCATTAGGTTGTCTATTTTTGATCTTTCTGACTTTTCGATATAGACATTTATAGAAATAAACTTTCCTCTCAGGACTACTTTAGCTGTGTCCCAGAGGATTTGATAACTTGTGTCTCCTTTGTCATTTAGTTAAAAGAATCTTTGATTTTCATCTTGATTTCCTCATTTATGACAACAACTTCTTAGACAGAGTCAGTGTCTAGCAGCTCTCTTAGCTGTAATCCATGGCTTATTATACTGGAGCTGGTTTGATTTGGTCATAAGGTGCTGTGAGGGATGCTTTCTGTAAGATAAAGATGAAATCCCATTTTCAAAGTGAGCCTGCATCCTTGGGCTATGACCTTCAGAAGTATTTCTTGGTATTATTTTTTTCTCACCTTATATGAGAAAAAAATGTTAGAAGGGTTGAAGTTTTTTATTACACTTTATTAACATCAGATGATGTTTTGATAGAGAATAGTTTTCTTTAGGGGACAATTCTTTATCATGGAGAAATCTCTGAGAGTACTGTAAACAATTATTTTCCTCCTCCGCACCTTCCCAGAAGAGGAGGGGATTTTTTTCCTGATCTTTCCCATTAGAACCTAAACTCCTGGAGGTAAAACCCATGGAAGTGTGCTCCTCAGCCACACTGGACAGCAGGAGTTTTTAGTTGTCAAGCTAGCCCACATTCAGCCTCCAGCACTCATGAAAGCTGTCGTTTAAGTGTTTGAACCAATCACTCTCCAGCAGCTTATGCTCCTGGTAAGCCGATATCACCATTGTGATTCTCTGTGTTTAATTGTACTCTGAGCTTTGTGGGTGGCAGTTTGCCCAGTGACCTCAATTCCATGATGGGACTAAAAAAATTGTGGATTTTCAGTTCTTTTTCCTGCTATGAGGATGAGAGAGACAACTTTCAAACCTTTTATATATTGAAGCTGAAAATGCCCTTCCTTGATTTAATTTTTATTATACAAATTAAGCATTATTCTTCTTGGCTGCCCATCCATCTTACCCTTAAGTGCACCATGTTATATTAAAAATCTCTGTAATTTCATGAGGTCGGCAACCCCTGGCTATCACTCAGGCCTTTCTGCTCATTATGATGAGCTTTCTTCCTATAGTTAAGCTCTGCGCCTGGTCCTAGTATTTCAGGGTTCCTGTGTTACAGAGAGCCCAGTCGTGTAATACCATCTGCCTCCATCACCCCAACAAGAAGAGGTCAGCAACCACTAAGTCTCCCGATGAGTGTGGTGCTTCCACACCACAACATTCTTTATAAGCAGTGTGCTCTCTGGGATCTCCCATGGGGCATAGTCAACTTGTAGGGTTTCAACTTTGTGTAATAAAAATATGCTGACAGGGTAACTTCCCTAAGTCTTTTGATTCTACTCCTCTGCTATTTTTTCCTAGAAGTTCTTACCGTTCCACTTTATTTAAGTTGGGTTACCACTTTGTGCAGGATTACAAGGGCCACCCCAGCATGTACTGGGAACATCTAAGATTCTTTGCAAAGGTGTTAAGTACTCATCTTTACTCTCCTTCTCCTTCTGTAAACCCTCCCTTATCTAAATGTGTATTCTCAACCCTTGCTTTATCATCCTCAGGACCCAGTTGCACACTTGTCTGTCTACTGGTGGTACTTATGAGTGATTGTGCATGCTACTGTACATCATAAAGTATAGACCCTTCGTATTCCCTAGCAAGCACAGCCCTTCCTGGGCTGGATTAATTAGTTTGATCTGATCGGCAGAAGCTGAGTGGGCAGTGGATGCTGTGTGGCGTGCTCAATGTCTTACAAGGCGAAAGTTTCCCTGTCGTCTACAAGGAAGCTGGCAGCAGTGGCATTTAACAGAAAGGAGTGAGCTAATTCTGCAGGAACAGAAATTTCAGGGAACATCTGGAATTTTGAAGTCCTCAAGTACATCAATTCAGATATTCACAGTCGATGTTGTCAGATCACATTCTTTCCAACTTACAGCTCTGAATTCCATGTAGGGAATGTGCTGTTGTTGATTCAACCTTCTTTGGGACTCATCTACCCTTGTAATTAAGCCCTGGGTTTGACACTCAGCTTATTCTTTACTCTTGCTATAGAAGAGAAGAATACATTTTTTAAGCTTCTAGGGAAGCCTTAAATTGATAATTAACTGCCCTCAACCTTATTCGTTTTTACCAAATGTCAATAAACTCCACAACAGATATCCATTTCCATAATGTTTACAGAACTGCTCTCCTGTGCCTCTCAAACACCTGAAATATTATGCCAGCCACAGGCATCCTATCACCATTCACCACCAGTGAAAATTTTATCAGTTGTGCTACTGCAGCATCCAGAGGGCTATCTGGACTTTATCTACCACCAGCAATGAGGGCGAATTAGCCAGGGGGTGATGTAACTTCAAAATCCTGTTTTGGAGTTTTCTTACTAGAGTTTTCTTCTGTGAGATGAGGAAAGCAGCACTGAGCAGAGAGATATGTACAAGTGTGATTGAACTGCAAAAGAGGCAACAGGTGATCTTATGGGGAGCTTTGCAGCAGGGAGTCACACTTTCAATATGTCTTGAACTGTGGTGCAAGGACCAGCCTTCATACCCCATATTGACTAGTCATTGAAGGGGATTATCCCAGGATTAAGTCAGCCTCCTTGGAAAATTCCCAGAGAGGAATGCATCTGTTCTGGTGGCAGTGGGAGAAAAACCCTTGATCAAGCAGAAGGCACCTGTGTGGCACAGCACAACATCCATCTACTAATCCTATCAGAAGAACTTGCTTTTGTCTTAAAACTGCACTTTGCAAGCACACATTGACAAGTAATATAACTTAATTTTAACAACATTTGGCAATTGCATGATGATTCATATTTTTCAAAACTTTTTTTTTCATATCACATTTTAATGGTTTCCTTATCAACTTCTACCCAGCTCTGAGGTCCCTCAAAGAGACCTCTGAGCCCACTGTAAAAAAGTAATATAGGACCAAGAGAAGGGCTCTGCATCCCCAACCCTGTAAATAGTCTTAAGATTTTATGTAATTTGTTATTTGCTGCTAAACAAATTTTAACAAACGGCATTATCTAATTTTCTAAGCAGCCCCATTTGACAGAGCCCAAGACAGATATAAGGAGCTTAAATATATTTCCCCAATTATATGAGGCTAAGAGGCCACAGGGTACAAATTTTGAGCCAGTCATTCTAAATTCAAATTCAGTGTAGTTATCACACAGCTTTTAGTGATGTTGGAAGAAGTCATTTATTTGAATTCCCTTACTAATAAAAGTAATTAATTAGATAAGTTCATTTGAAATTGTAACAATGTACTCCTAAGTGGCTTCAACATTGGTCCATGAAATCTAGATATCCATATTTCCTGTTTAATATTCTGTGATGGAATTGAGGTTTTCTGAACTACCCATACTATTTCCTCAATTAGATCTGTATTTTGTCTGTAGCATCACTTTATTTTTACAGAGCATACTATATGACATGCTAATTAAATCCAAAAGTATTGAATATTAAGATACTCTATTCTTGATCAGCATAGATGTACATACACCACTTTCCTTTCTGGGACGTGCCAGCAGAAGAGCATTACTGTCAATTTTAATTTCAAGTTGCTTCAGTGGATAAGATAAATGAGATGCTAAGCAGATAGTTGTCATCACATAATACAATCTAAAACCCTGTAAAGGGACACAACACTTGCTATAGCACTTAAAATCTATGCATGCATCTCAGACAATTGAAAATAAAATAAGGACAAGAAAAAAAATCAGACTTCTACTGCTAATTTGTTGTTAAAGATTAAAACATAAAATTGAGACTATCAAGTTAAATGTAAATGTATTAAATAGAAGAGAATTTAAGACTCTAGGAAAATAAACATACTCCAAATTCATGTTATCTCCCTTGGTGGATTCTTGGTTGAATTGAGGAGCATGGGTTAATCCAGTTGGGAGAATGTACATCCAAAAGACTGTGAGTCATATCACTTATTCATCTGTTTCATTCATATGTGTTCTATTGTATTGTAAATGAAAACTAATAGACATATTTACACTGAACAAGTAAAGCGATATTACTTTGGTTTATGGGAAATTTTTTTGTTTTGTTTAAGTATTTTATTTATTCATTTATCTTTCCTTTTATTCTCACTTCCCTCTCCCATCTCCACATAATCAATAACTCTAATGTGTTTGATGTATGTAATTGAAATATTTTATATAGCTTTCACTATTAAAGTAGATTTTTTTTTTTGAGACAGAGTCTCACTTTGTTGCCCAGGCTAGAGTGAGTGCCATGGCGTCAGCCTAGCTCACAGCAACCTCTATCTCCTGGGCCCCAGCAATCCTGCTGCCTCAGCCTCCCAAGTAGCTGGGACTACAGGCCTGCGCCACCATGCCCGGCTAATTTTTTCTATATATATTAGTTGGCCAATTAATTTCTTTCTATTTATAGTAGAGACGGATCTCGCTCTTGCTCAGGCTGGTTTCGAACTCCTGACCTCGAGCAATCCACCCGCCTCGGCTTCCCAGAGTGCTAGGATTACAGGCGTGAGCCACCATGGCCCTAAAGTAGATTTTTAAAATCAAACTGAGTTAACTCTCTACTTTTTTCAATGACATTATCCTTGTTCTTCTAAAAATAGAAAATTTTTTTCTTATTTTGTGTGTGGCTATGTGCTCTTGCTTTTTTAATACTTTTTTTTAATTGAAAAAATGCACATTATCTTGATTAAGAATCAGAGAAAAATAGATGACACATAATTCCACTGACTAAAGATGGCCAGTTAACTTATTGGCTTTCTTTCTTTCAACTTTTTTTTTAATTTCAGAATATTATGGGGGTACAAACATTTTAGTTACATATAATGCTTTTGCCTATTGCAAGCCAGGGCTACAAGCATGCCCTTCCTCCATTCAGTGAGCTCTGCAGCCATTAGCTGTGAGTTTACCCACCCCCATTCCCCCACCTGACCTGCACCCAATGAATATTTCTTCCATGTGAGCACCTTATTGTTGATCAATTAGTACCAATTTGACAGCGAGTACATGTGGTGCTTGTTTTTCCATTCTTGTGATAGCTCACTTAGAAGAATGGACCCCAGCTCCCTTAAGGATAATACAAGAGGTAGTTTGTCATTTTTTATGACTGAGGAGTACTCCATGGTGTGTGTGTGTGTGTTTGTGTATACACATTTTATTAATTATTTTATTAATCCACTCATTTATTAATGGGCACTTCGGTTGTTTCCTACATCTTTGCAATTGTGAATTATGCTTCTATAAACATTCTAGTGCAGATGTCTTTATTACAGAATGTCTTTTTTTCCTTTCGTTAGATGCCTAGTAGTAGGATTGCCAGATCAAATAGTATTTCTATCTTTAGATCTTTGAGATATCTCCAAATTACTTTCCACAGGAGTTGTACTAATTTGCAGGCCCACCAGCAGTGTAAGAGTGTTCCAATCTCTCAACATCCAAGCCAGCATTTGTTGTTTTGGGACTTTTTGATAAGGGCCACTCTCACTGGAATTAGGTGATATCTCATTGTGGTTTTGATTTGCACTTCACAGATGATTAGAGATGTCGAGCACTTTTTTATATGTTTGCTTGTCATTATTCTGTCTTCTTTTGAAAAGTTTCTGTTCATGTCCTTTGCACACTTTATAATGTGGTTGTTTGAGTTTTTGTAGTTAATTTTTTAAAGTTCTATATAGATTCTTCTTATCAGCCCTTTATCAGATGTGTAGCATGCAAATATTTTCTCCCATTCTGTAGGTTGTCTATTTGCTCTTATGATAGTTTCCGTGGCTGTGCAGAAAGATTTTAATTTTTTCAGGTCCCATTTATTTATTTTTGTTGATGCCATGATTGCTTTGGGAGTATTCTTCACAAATTCTTTGCCTAGACCAATGTCTATAAGAGTTTTCCCAACATTTTCTTCTTGAATTTTTAAAGTTTCATGCCTTGGGTTTAAGTCTGTTATCCATCATGAGTTGATTTTTGTGAGATATGAGAGGAGGGGGTCCAGTTTTAATCTTCTGCATGTAGCTATCTAGTTTTCCCAGCACCATTTATTGAATAGAGATTCTTTTCCCCAGTGTATATTTTTGTCTACTTTGTCAAAGATCAGATGACAATATGAGGATAATTTTATATCTGCGTTCTCAGTCCTGTTCCAAAGGTTTATATCTCTGTTCTTGTGGCAGTACCATGATGTTTTGGTTACTGCAGCCTTGTAGTAAATCTTGAAGTCTGATAGGCTGATGCCTCTCAATTTATTCTTTTTGCTTAAGATTGCTTTGGCTACATGAGGTCTTCTCTGGTCCCATACAAAGGGTAGAGTTATTTTTTTCTAGATCTGCAAAGAATGATGATGATATTTTGATAGAGATTGCATGAATTCTGTAGATCACACTTTAGATACTATGGATATTTTAAGAATATTGATTCTATCCATCCATGATCACGGCATGGTTTTCCATCTGCTTGCATCTTCTACAATTTCTTTTCTCAGTGTTTCATGGTTCTCCCTATACAGGTCTCTCACCTCCTTCATTAAATATATTCCTAAATATTTAATGTTCTTTGATACTATTAAATATTGAAAGGTCTTGCATCTTTGATTTGATTTTCAGCATGACTGTTATTGCCATAAGAATGCCACTGATTTTTGTGCATTGATTTTGTATCCTGAAACTTTACTGAACTCATTTATCAATTGCAGGAGTCTCTTGGTTGAATAATTGTGATATAATATCATAAGGTCAACTAAGAGTGATAATTTAATCTCTTCTGCCCCCATTTGGATGCCCTTGATTTCCTCTCTTGTCTGATGGCTCTGGCTAAGTCTTCCAGCACTATATGGAATAGAATTGGAGATAGTGGGCAACTTTGTCTGGTTCCAGTTATAAGCGGGAATGCTTTCAATTTTTCCCCATTTAGTATGATGTTGGCTATGAGTTTATTTTATATGGCTGTAATAGTTTTAAGATATGACCCATCTATGCCTATTTTGTTAAGAGTTTTTATCATAAAAGTGTGCTGGATTTTTTCAAATGTTTTTTTCTGCATCTCTTGAGAGAGTTATATGGTATTTCCTCTTGATTTTATTTATGCGATATATTGCATTTAAAGATTTGCATATGTGAAATCATCCTTGCATCTCTTGGATAAAGTCCACCTGATCATGATGAATTATTGTTTTTTATGTGCTGTTCAATTTGGTTAGTTAAGATTTTGTTGAGGATTTTTGCATCTATATCCATGAGGGTTATTGGTCCATATTTTCTTTTTTGGTTGTGTCTTTACCTGGCTTTGGTATCAATGTGATGATGGCTTCATAGAATGAGCTGTGGAGGATTCCATCCTTCTCAATGTTGTGGAATAATTTCTGCAGTTTAACTATGAGTTCTTTGTAAGTTTTGTAAAATTCACAGGTGAACCCATCTGGTCTGGAACTTTTTTTATTGGGATAGTTTTAATTGCTACTTAACTTTTTGTGCTTCATATTGGTCTATTCAGGAATTCTATTTCTTCCTGATTGAAACTAGGGAGATTCTGTGTTTCTAAGAATTTGTCCATTTCCTCCACATTTTGTAGTTCTTAGGCATATAGATTTTTATGGTTTTCAGGATAATGTTTTGTATTTCTGTGATGTCTGCAGTCACCTCTCCTTTTTCATTTCTAATTGAGTTTATTGGAGTCCTTTCCTTTCTAGTTCTTGTCAATCTAGCAAGAGGGCTGTCAATTTTGTGTATCTTTTCAAAAATCCAACTTTTGATTTTATTAATCTTCTGTGTAGTTATTTTGTTCTCAATTTCATTTAGTTCTTCTCTGATCTTAGTTATTTCTTTTCTTCTGTTGGGTTTAGGATTGATTTGCTCTTCCATCTCCAGTTCCTTGAGACAGTTTATTAGTTTGTTGATTTGTGAACTTTCCATCTTTTGGATGTGGGCATTTAATGCTATTGGTTTCCTCTCAGGAATGCTTTTGTTGTATCCCACAGATTTTGATAATTTGTATCCCCATTTTCATTTAGTTTCAAGAATCTTTTTTTTTTTTTTTGCAAGTAGAAAGCAACTGGTATTTTATTAAGTTACAGAATCATAGATCTGGAAGGAATTTCACAGTATCCCTTTTAGTCCTTTTCCTTTGTTTTTAGAGCAGATGGGTATTTCAGGCATGCAGTTAGCTGTCACGTGAGTGCTGTGGACAGAGGTGCTGTAATGCAAACCCCCACAGAAGTGTCTTCTTGCTGTGAAAATGCTGATGTCACCTGCTAACTCTCCTGTCTTGCAGAGGACTATATTGCAAAATTCTATCTTCCCCACTTAGAGGGTGCTTAAGATAACATTTTGTCTGCAAAATAATTGTTAATGATAGTTGTTAAAAATTTTCCTTACTTGGTAAAATAAAAATGTTGACAACCCTATTTCCCAGGTCCCTGAAATCCACCTGGTCTCCAGAAAACTTTCCCCAGAGACTGGAGCCAGTTTAATGAGAATAAGGTGCTTCCTCTTTGTCATGAGGAAACCACTAACTTTAAATGTAATCCCTGAGAAGGACCTGAAAGCTCAGAAATGGTAACTTGTAATGGACTTTTCCTGAAATGAGGTGGGCTAATGACAGGGACAACAGAAGGTGAAGTTTATAAAAAGCAGTGTTTTTAGGACCGGTCAGGGTGAGCAGCCCATGGGATGATGTATTCTCCTAGCTGTCTTCCACTCTACGTAGGGTGAGAAGGGTGTTTCCTCACAGCCTACAGCGAGTATTCCTTTTACTTGAAAAGGGATCCCCACAAGGTTCTTGAGAAGAGCAAAGCTGGATTCTTGAAGCTTGGCCAGGGAGGAAGGACCTGCACAGAGAGGGGTGTCTGGATGTCTCAGCACAATTTTTTTTCTTCCTTTTATTTCATCATATTATGGGGGTAAAAATATTATTAGGGTGACAAATATTGCCCCTGCTCCCCCTCTCCCCAATGTGCCAGAGATTCAAGCGTGTGCCCAATCCCCCGGTGGTTGTGTACCACACACATTATGTAAGTATACACCCTTCTCCTCCTCCCCTCTCCCGCCTGCCCACCACCCGATGAAAAGTTTTTTTTTTTCTTTTTTGTTTGTTTGTTTTTCACATTTTGGTTACATTGTATATCTTTGCCTGTATCTCCTCCTTGACTCTATATTCATTCAGCAATAGATTGTTTAATTTCTATGATTTTGTGAAGTGGTGTGTGTTTTCGTTGGAATTGATCTCTAATTTTATTCCACTGTGGTCTGAGAAGATACATGGCATAATTTCTACTTTTGTAAATTTATCGAGATCTGATTTGTGGCCTAGGATGTAATTGATTTTAGAGAAGTTTCCATGAGCTAATGAGAATGTTTTATTTGGGTGGAATATTCTATAGATATCTGTTAGACCCATTTGTTCTAGAGCTCTGTTTATGTACATTGTTTCTTTGCTCATTTTCTTCTTGGAGGATCTGTCCAGTCAGTGGGGTGTTGAAATCTGCAGTACTATAGTATTACTGTTTATCATGTTATTTAGATCAGATAGGGTTTGCTTTATGTATTTGGGACCTCCTGTATTAGGTGCATAAATACTAAGAATTGTTAAGTCTTCTTGTTGGATTTTTCCTTCCACCACTATATAGTGACAATATTTGCCTCTCTTTATTTATGCTGTTTCAAAGTTTATGCTATCTGGTATAAGAATGGCTACCCCACATTTCTTTGGATTTCCATTTGCCTGGAAGTTTGCTTTCCAACCCTTTGCCTTGAATCTGAAAGCGTCTTTGTGGGTAAGATGCTTTTCCTGGAGACAGCAGATACTTGGCTTTTTAAAATTATTATTATTATTCAGTCAGCCAGTCTAGGTTTCTTCATTGGACAACTTAAGCCATTCACATTTATTAAGAGAATTGTTATTTGGGGTAGATTCCTTTTCATACTGTTGGATAAATTATTTTTGTTTTGTTTGACCTCTCAAGCCAATGTGAAATCAATTGTGGAACTTAACTCTTGAGTAATTTTCATTGGTGAATGTCTGTTGCACTGTTCAGTGTATAATGCAGGTCTGAGTACTTCCAGCAGGGAAGGTCTGGTCTTCACAAATTCCATCATTATTGCTTGTTTGGGAACGTCTTTATTTCTTCCTCATATAAAAAGTGTATGTTTTCTGGATAAAGAATTATAGCTTGGCTATTATTGTGTTTTAGAAGATTGAGGATGAGTCCCCAGTTCCTTCTGGCTTGTAAAGTTTCAGTTGAGAAGTCTGCAGTTAGTCTGACAGGTTTTCCTTTGTGGGTTACCTTCTGTTTTCGTCTTCCTCCTCAAAGAATTGCCTCTTTCATGTTTACTTGGCCAGCCTAATAACTATGTGACATGGTGATTGCTTTTCCACATTGAGTCTCCCTGGAGTTCTATATGCTTCTTGTACCAGGATATCTAGATTTCTGGTCAGGCCAGGTAAAGTTTTCCTCCATTATTCCAAGAAATAGATTTTCCAGCCATTGTGTATTTTCTTATTCTGTCTCAGGGAATCTTATAATTATTATGTTTGGTTTCTTTACATAATCCCACATTTCTTTTATGTTTTGTTCATGTCTCTTATTTCTGTGTTCTTTTACTTCATCTGATTTGTTTAGCACATAGGTTTTATCCTCAAGCTCTGAGATTCAGAAAGAATCTGCATGATCCACCCCATTCTTAAGGCTTTCCACTCTGTTTTGTAGTTCCTTGAGTGCCTATTTCATTTCCATTATTTCTGTTTGGTTCTTTTGTAATACTTCAATTTCTTTAGAGAAATTTTTCATTTATTTCCCTTATTGTTCTTGTGGTTTATTTGTGTTGGGTTTCTAGTTTCTCTTCAATTCCACTGAGTTTTCTTATAATGCATATGCAGAATTCTTCCTCTATAATTTTAATCATTTCATTTAAGTTGGTATCTGTTGTTAAGGATGTAATGATTTCTTTTAGGGGTGACTTTTCGCTCTGATCTTTCATGTTTCCTGTGTTCTTTCTCTTATTTTTCTCATTAGGCTTCTTGGTCGAGAACTGGGGGTGCTAGGACTGGTTATGGCCTTATCTCCAAGTCCCAAGGATTGTTCTTGTTCCTTGACACTGCTAGGGAAAGGCCTGCTGGTCCTGTATTGCCATAGGGACATTTTAGTAGGTTGCATTACCTCTGACCTGTTGTCTTCACCTCTTGCCGATGGAGACTAGTGAATTTTGTCCTCAGCTTAATTTCCCAGCTGGTGGATCATACTTGTGGATATGACTCCACTGCCCTCTAATAGCTTGAGATGGATGGCCCTGTGTAAAGCAATGGGGTTACACTCTCTATGGTTGATTGTAGTCTGTGTGGAGGAGCCAGATATTGATATAATCTGATGTCTCTGTGGTAGGCTCTGGTCACCCTGATGTGGTATATGAATGCCCTGATCTTTGGGAGGGGCCTTGCCACTCCTGAGGGTTGCTTGGGCCCTGTTCTCCCTTACATTGGGGTTAGGAGCAAGATAGATCACAGCTGGTACACGGAAGCCTGAATGTGTGCGCTTCAATGGTTGCTTGACCTGATGCTAGGAGGAGCCACTGATATATTATTCAGGGCCTTTTGTCACACTTGGAGGGCTGCTCCTGATGGAAGGGGTCAATTGCTGCAATTGCTGAGTTCTCTGGCCAGGGTTTTCCTTCCCTGTCCACAAACCTCAATGCTGGTAGCTCCCAGACCTGGAGAACAAACCCTGGAGTTATGTTCTTAGTTGATGGCCTAAGCCGGTCTGGTGGGTCAAATCAACAGGCCACTGACTATTTTTTCAGCACCAAATTCCCACAGATTCACACCAGCTACACAGACGAAGTGGCTTTTCTCACTTCTCCCCAACTCCAAGGGTGGAGTCCACTGGTCCAGCACTAAAGTCCCCAGGTTGGCAGTGGAGTGGTGACCAAACTGCCGCTGCTGTAGTGTTTCTGGACTGAAGACCCCAAAGATGGTGGCCTTCCACCCCTGGAGAGCTAGCGTTGGGAGCAAACACTCAAGAGTCAGCTGAAGCTGGTCTCTTGGGCTGAATCAACAGTCTGCCAGCTGTTACTTCAGCATCAAAGTCCTGCAGATTCATGTCTGCCGAGAAGAGGGCCCGGCTCTTTTTTCCCCCGTCCTGAGCCAGCTGAATCATCAGTGGTTTCCACAGCCAGGGCCCCTTTTCCTCATTGACCTCTTCTGCTCTTGTCCCACTGACCTCCAGGGGTCCCGCCTGTCTCCAAGGTCCCACGTGGTCTTGGTCATGAGAAGTTACCACTCAGACCAGTCCTTCCCCCACCCAGTGCAGACTCAGCACAGAGCACCGGAGAGTGCAAAATGTTTCCCGCTATTGTCCCTTCTCCACAGAGACTGTCCTCCTATGGCACAGCTTTGCACTGGCTTCAGGAGCATACCTGTCTGAGTGGGTGTGGAGTCTGCCGGGGAGCCTGGCGTACTCCGGTGGGACACATCGCTCCAGCTGGCTGGCCTGTCAGTGCTGCCCTCTGTTCCCTGTTGTATTTCGTGCACTCTCCAGCCTTTGCAAATGTATCTCCCTGTCACCTTTATTTCTGTGCTGTGTGTCCCACACTATGTCAGTGCAGATTCACAACACTGTTCTTGGGAGGGAGTGATCCACTCGTGTGTAGCCCTCTGAGTTCTTCACCTCCTTCTCTGGAGCAGTGAGCCAAGAGGCCACCACTAATCTGCCATTTTTTTTTCAGAAGAGTGAAATTTTAAAAACCATTTACAGTTTGTTATTTATAGTTCATTTCTGTTTTGCAAAGTCTGCTTTCATTAATTATTTTACAAATAAAACATTATTTTACAAATAAAAATATTCCACATATACAGTGTAGGCTCCTAAAAATTTTTATGTTGACAGTGACAGAAAATTCAAATTATTATTAATAAAATAATTAGGATAAAATTGACTCATTCTTTCCACAAACACTCCTAAGAAAAAGGTGGAATGATCAAATGTGGCTCAGCGAATGCTGGTGGTGTTGGTGCCTTGTAATGATGGAGGGTTGCAGGGAGCGGAGAAGTCTGTCTCTGCGGGCCAAGAGCTGACATTCGGAAAGACAGAGCGAGGCTCCTACTAACACCACCCGGCAGCTTTCTTCTAGTGGCTCACTGGATAACTGGAAAACTACAAATTTGTTAAAGGGCCAGTCATATGTTTGAAAACTCTTAGAATCAAGATGAACTCTTATAAGGTCAATATCACATTTATTTGGCAAATACCATCCATGTTAAAGTTCTCTAGAATTTTCCTTTTTGTGATATTTTCTTGGATTAAAAAATAATTCCAAGAATTCTTTTTATTTAATTAAAATTTTAGAAACTGTAGAAACAGAGAGCACAAGAAAGTCACCAACAAAAGGCATAATAATTAGTATAATTTTGAAGTATATTTTTAAATATTTTCCCCACATTTTTATACGACCAGTGGGATGCTGTATGTATGACTCCACAGACTATAGAGCAACACAACAACATCTGTGTGTCGTAGGTGGTCATAAGACATCACTTTCTAAAATTCCCCTCTATCTACATTTCATGCCAAGGTTTTAAGAAAAATAATCTCACCAAATGTTCACTAGAGACCTACTGATAATAGAAGAAATAAAATGCTGTTTTCTTCTGTTTCCTATCTGATTTATGTAGGCTCTTAGTTTCCGCACAGGGAAAAAGTGGCCCAGCCTTCTATCTGCATTTTACATAAATGTGCTCCCACTGAGCAAAACAATGATACGTAAGTGCTCTGATCCCCAAAGAGACCCCACTAGACCCGCCACACAACTTAGTAAGATGGCCCTCTGCCTGGGACCCTGCATTATCCTCACTTGTGCCAAGGAACTGCTTTCCTACGTGGTCACCTGAATGGTGCATGAGCACTCAGTTATTATCCATGGAAACAGTCTTCCAAAATCTTTTCACTAAAATATTCACAACATCATAATTGCCTTGCCTTTTAAGGAACAATAGAAAAAGATATCAATGAGGCCACGAGAACAGCTAGTTCATAAAAGACATACAGCTCAGTAACTTTACAATAACTTTGAGTTAAAAACAGTGTGATTACCCTTTTCTCCAGATACAGAAATAAGTATGAAATACTTTAGTATATGTGGGAAAAGATCCTGAAACAGACATAGAAAGAGAAGCAACCTAAGGAAAAACAAATAATGCAAGAAAATCGAAACTCGGTTTTTTGAGTATTGTAAGGGCAATGTCATTGTTAAGAAGCTCATTGCCTTCTCCGAAACCTTCTTTGTAAAAATTTTATGCCTTTTATTCTACATGAAATATGTAATTGTTTATAATTATTTAATTATGTAAATAATACATGTTTGGGAGGCCGAGGTGGGAGGATTGCTTAAGGTCAGGAGCTCAAAACCAGCCTGAGCTGGTCTCTACTAAAAGTAGAAAGAAATAATTGGCCAAGTAAAAATATATAGAAAAAAAATTAGCAAGGCATGGTGGCACATGCCTGTAGTCCCAGCTACTCGGGAGGCTGAGGCAGCAGGATTGCTTGAGCCCAGGAGTTTGAGGTTGCTGTGAGCTAGGCTGATGCCACGGCACTCTAACCCGGGCAGCAGAGTGAGACTCTGTCTCAAAATAATAATAATAATAATAATAATAATAATAATACATGTTAATCTTATGTTATTCATACAATACCTTAAAGTTCAAAACAAACGCAAAAGTAAACTTTCAAGCCATCACTTTGGGTTCACGCACACAGACACGTGGTTCATTTGATTTTTGTAGGCAGTGCTAGTGCTAGAACTGCCTCAGACTGGTCAGCACTTTATCTCTGATGTGCAAGGTCAGGAAAGAGCCTGAACACTGTCACAGAGTGTGCTGGTACAGAACCCAGCTCGGGCAGTTTATTATTATGTAGTTTGTGTGGTTAATGGCACTGCGCTTTGATAATCCCATGTGCTTATCTTCCCAGAAATGAAATCCCTCTCAGTAATCAATAATACTGGAAGTCACAGGCCTGAAAATCACACTTTCCCCTGGATCTTTGGGTTTGAATTTTAAAATGCTAGGCTTACCTTACTTCTTCTCTTTACCTATACTTTCCTGAATACTCTGACACAGTTGATTAAACTTTTGCTTCTTAATTCCAGACACATTCTGGTACATCTTTCTTATTTTATTCCTAGATCAATCTAATTGAATTTTTTGATGTTAGCACTTACCAGGTTCCAAAACAGCTCTGGGCTGCCCCTAGAGAGTACAGGCACCATCACTGTGCGACGATTTCTCTGCCCATGTTTGTCTTGGTCTCTTTGTCTCAAGCTCTTGAGGAGTTACCTTGGCTCCAGTCCCCCGGCCCCGTCCATTGCTTGAGTTTTATCTGGCCTTGAGGCCAGCAGCATGGAGCAAGCGTAGTGCCTTCTGTATATCTTTCGATATCTGTTTGACAAACATTATAATCTATTTCATTGTTTTAGCTTCTCCACCCGCTTTTGCAGGTCAGCAGGTTAGGGTGTTGGGATTCCATATAACTTAGAGGACGTGAGGAATGTAAATCAGGATCAGGAAGAGGACCCACAATAAGCGTAAAAGAGATTAAAATGTTAGCCCCGGTGGGAGGCTGAATAATGGACCCCAAAGGTATCCATGTCCTAATGCCTGGAACCCGTGACTCTAACTTTATATGGTAAAATGGACATTATAGATATGACCAAGTTAAGGAGCTTAAGACGAAGAGATTATCCTGATTATTCGCTTGGGCTCAAATCGCAAGTGCTCGTGTAGAGGGAAGTTTGACACGAGAGTAGGAGATGCGACGACGGAGCAAGAGGCTGCAGTGATGGGAGGCGGGTCACCAGCCTGGGAAGGCAGGGGACCTCTAGAAGCTGAAAGAGAAAAGGACACAGATTTCCACCTAAAGCCTCCCGAAGAAGTACAGCCCGGAAACCGCTTGATTCCAGCCCAGTGAAATTGATTTCAGACTTTTGGCCTCAGAACCTGCAAGAGAATACACTTACATTGTCTCAGGTCACCAAGACATGGCAGTCTGTTGGGGCGCCTCGGGAGCCGAGCACGCCCACTCTCAGGCGGGGCCGCGCGGTGGCTCCGGGCTGCCTCGCAGTCCCGGGCTTGCCAGTCCGAAGTGCGGCGTCGCCGGCCTCGGGCTCCGTGCAGTGCCGGGGAAGACGCCCGCCGCTCTCGCCCGCTGCCGCTGCCGCAGGTCCCGCGCTCGCGGGCGGCCCCGCCACGGCCGTGTCCACCCGCGCGTCTCCACGTCGCTGCACATCGCCTCGCCCGCCCCTCTGCTTGTAAGGGTCCCCATCATTGGCTAATGGATCACCTGAAATTTCTTCAGGATCCTTAACTCATTACATCTGCAAAGAGCCTTTTTCCAAATAAGGTCACATGTTGAGATTCCACTTGGACGTGGATTTGGGGAGGACAATGTTCAGCCTTTAGAGTCTATGTTCTGTTTTGTTTATTAAAAAATCCATGTCATGTTGAATGTAAGGAGGATAAGACGTGCTGAGTGTATTAAGGCTTTGCACACGTTATATAGTTTTATCCTCACCACAGCTCAGTGAGGTACGTAAGTCCCCATTTTACAGTTGAAAAACTGAAGCTAATGATCTTACCATGACGTAGGAGCAAGAGATGTTTCAAAATAAAGAAATATTAAGTATAACTCTAGTTCACCTAATAATTGGAGAATTCTGGCAATATAGGTAGGGTTTTTTTAAACTATGGTAATTTATCAATAGAAAAATCTCCTAGAGACACGTTCTCAAGAGAGGAGAAAGGAGACCTCATCAAACAGAATATTACAAAATAGTCACCTGCCGCCAATGGATAGTAAAGCCAAGCATGTTTCCTTTCCATCTTCCTCTTCCTCCTCTTCTTCCCTCTCTCTTTCTTCCTTCCCTGCTTCTCCTCCCCTACATTTTCCTCTTACTTTCTCTTTTTCTTTCCTGTCTGGACTTCAAAGTGTCTGAATGTGTACATCTTCAATACCTTATATTAAAAATAAGATAATTATATCAATTATATTATGTTAATAATATATTATTACATTATATTAACCTGATATATGTTGTATTAATAATAAGAAACTTAGAATCAAATAAAGCTAGAATGATGGCAAAAATAATTTCTGAATCCAATATACCATTGTAATGTAAGTATTTGTTCTTAAAACAACAAAACAAAAAGATGCTCATTAAGCAGTCCTTCTCTGACTAAAATTTCAGACAACATTCATGTAACTTTAAAATGGTGGCTTGAAAATGTGGTCTCCTGAGCAGCAACGGCAGCCCTCCCTGAGCACTTGCTAGGAATGCAGGTTGCTGGGCCCACGGCAAGCATGCCTCCGCGATCTGAAATTCCACAGTGAGGTCCAGCAGGATGTGTAAAGCCCTTCAGGAGACTCTAGTACACACGAAATTTTGAGAACCACTGTTTTAAGACATAATGTTTAGACATTTTAACAATGTTGATTGCGCCGACCCATGAGCATAGTATATTCTTCCATCTGTTTACGTCCTCTGCTATTTCCTTCTTCAGTGTTTCATAGTTCTCCCTATAGAGGTCTTTTACCTCCTTAGTTAAATATATTCCAAGGTACTTTATTTTGTTTGTTGTTGATTTGGTTTTCGCTTTTATTGTTGTTGGCGTATATGAATCCCTCTGCTTTCTGTGTATTGATTTTGTATCCTGAGACTTTACCAAATTCATTTATCAATTCAAGGAGTCTCTTGGTTGAATCCTTGGGGTTTCTAGGTATAATATCACATATTCAGCAGAGTGAGACTTTGATCTCTTCTGCTCCCATTTGGACACCCTTAATTCTGCTCTCTTGTCTGATTGCTGTAGCAAGGACTTCCAGCACTATGTTGAACAGAAGTGGAGATAGTGGGCAACCTTGTCTTGTTCCAGTTCTAAGTGGGAATGCTTTCAATCTTTCCCCATTCAGTATGATATTGGCTGTGGGTTTGTCATATATGGCTTATATCATTTTTAGGTAAGCCCCATCTATGCCTATTTTGTTGAGCGTTCTTATCATAAAAGGGTGTTGAATTTTGTCAAATGCTTTTTCTGCATCTATTGAAAGAATCATATGGTCTTTGTTTTTGTTTACATGGTGAAGTACATTTATAGATTTTCATTTGTTTAAACATCCCTGCATCCCTGGGATGAAGCCCACTTGGTCTTGATGGATTATTTTCTTGATAAGCATCTGGATTCAGTTAGCTAGGATTTTGTTGAGAATTTTTGCATCTATATTCATAAGTGGTATTGGTCTGTAGTTTTCTTTCTTTGTTGCATCCATTTCTGGCTTTGGTATCAAAGTGATATTGGCTTCATAGAATGAATTGGGTAGGTTTTCATTCTTCTCCATGTTGTGGAATAATTTCTGAAGGATAGGCACCAGTTCTTCTTTGTAGGTGTTTTAAAATTCAGGTGTGAAACCATCTGGTCTAGGACTTTTCTTTTTAGGAAGGTTTTTAATTGCTGTTTCTATTTCAGCTCTTGATATTGGTTTGTTCAGGAATTCTATTTCTTCGTGGAGGAATTCTATTTCTTCGTGGTTGAGCCTAGGTAGGCTGTGTGTTTCTAAGAAATTTTCCATTCCTCCACATTTTCCAGTTTGTGTGTATAGAGGTTTTTGTAGTATTCATCAATTATATCTTGTATCTCTGTGGCATCTGTTGTAATTGCTCCCTTATTGTTCCTGATGGAGCTTATTAGAGATTTTTCTTTTCTGCTTTTCATTAGTCTAGCCAAAGGTGTGTCAATTTTGTTTATTTTTTCAAAGAATCGACTTTCTGTTTTGTTAATCTTCTATATGTTTTCCCTGTTGTCAATTTCGTTTAGTTCTAATTTGATCTTAATGATTTCACTTCTTCTGCTGGATTTGGAGTTGGACTATTCTTCTTTTTCTTGCTCTTTGAGATGATTCATTAAGTTGTATATTTGTGAACTTTTAGACTTTTGGATATTTTGGATATTTATGGAAATAAAATTTTCTCTCAGGACTGCTTTAGCTGTGTCCCACAAGTTTTGATAGCTTGTGTCTCCTTTGTCATTTAGTTCAAAGAATCATTTGATTTCCATCTTGATTTCCTCATTTATGAAGTGATAATTCAGCAGAAAGTTGTTTAGTTTCCATGAATTTGTGTAGAAATGAGAGTTCCTGATAGGGCTGATTTCTACTTTTATTCCATTGTGATCTGAAAAGATACATGGTATAAGTTCTATTGTTTTAAATTGTTTGAGACATGCTTTGTGTCCTAGGATATGGTCAATCTTAGAGAATGACCCATGAGCTGATGAGAAGAATGTATATTCAGTGGTTTAGGGGTAAAATGTCCTATAAATGTCAGTCAGGCCCATTTGTTCTAGAGTTCTGTTTAAGTTCATTATTTCTTCATTGATTTTTTGTTTGGCAGATCTGTCCTGTGCCGTCAGTGGGGTGTTAAAGTCTCTGACTATTATGGTGTTGTTGTTTATCCATTTGTTTCAACCTACCGAGTCAATGCAATCCTTATCAACATACCATCATCATTTTTCACAGATATAGAAAAAATAATTTTACGCTTTGTATGGAACCAGAGACGACCCCGTATAGCAAAAACAATCCTAGGCAATAAAAACAAAATAGGAGGTATCAATTTACCAGACTTCAAACTATACTACAAGGCTATAGTAATTAAAACAGCTTGTGACTGACACAAGAACAGGGACATTGACCAGTGGAACAGAGTACCCAGATATAAAACCATCCTCATATAGCCAACTAATCTTCGACAAAGCAGACAAAAGCATACACTGGGGAAAAGAATCCTGATTCTAAAAATGGTGCTGGGAAAACTGGATAGCCACATGTAGAAGACTGAAACAAGACCCACACCTTTCACCTCTCACAAAAATCAGCTCACTCTGGATAAAAGACTTGAACCTTAGGTGTGAAACCATTAGAATTCTAGAGGAAAGTGTTGGAAACACTCTTATAGACACTGGCCTAGGAAAAGAATTTATGAAGAAGACCCCAAAGGCAATCACAGCAGCAACAACAATAAACAAATGGGACCTGATCAAATTAAAAAGCTTCTGCACAGCCAAAGAAACTATCAAAAGAGGAAACAGACAACCCACAGAATGGGAGAAAATTTTCACAAGCTACACATCTGATAAAGGGCTGATAACTAGAATCTGTTTAGAACTCAGGAAAACCAGCTAGAAAAAAATCAAACAACCCATAAAAAAATGGGCAAAGTACATGAATAGAAACTTTTCAAAAGAAGACAGAATGGCCAACAAACATATGAAAAAATGCTCAACATCTCTAACTATCAGGGAAATGGAAATCAAAACCACAATGAGATAACACTTATCTCCTGAGAATGGCCTTTATCAAAAAGTCCCCAAACAATAAATGCTGGCGTGGATGTGGAGAGACAGGAACACTCCTACACTCCTGGTGGGACTGCAAACTAGTTCAACCTCTGTGGAAAGCAATATAGAGATATCTCAAAGCGATACAAGTAGATCTACCATTTGATCCAGCAATCCTACTACTGGGAATCTACCCAAAAGATCAAATGACACTCTACAAAAAAGACACCTGCACTCAAATGTTTATAGCAGCACAATTCACAATTGCAATGCTGTGGAAACAACCCAAGTGCCCATCAATTCATGAGTGGATTAATAAAATGTGGTATATATATACCATGGAGTACCACTCAGTTTTAAGAAACAATGGTGATATAGCACCTCTTGTATATTCCTGGATAGAGCTGGAACCCATTCTACTAAGTGAAGTATCTCAAGAAAGGAAAAACAAGCACCACATGTTTTCACCAGCAAATTGGTATTAACAGATCAACACCTAAGTGGACATATAGGAATAACATTTATTGGGTGTCGGCAGATGGGAGGGGGGAGGAGGGGATGGGTATATACAAACACAACGAATAAGATGTGCAACGTTTGGGGAATGGAAACGCTTGAAGCTCTGATTCGAGGGGGGAGGGTGCATGGGCAATATACGTAATCTTAACACTTGTACCCCCATAATACACTAAAATAAAAAAATAAAAAAATAAAATATAATAAATAATAAAAATACATAAATAAATAAAGCATGCTGTTGCTCTCTTGGGGTGGCTCAGGTGGTTTTCTACAAAAGTGCCCCCATCACAGCTGAGGAGTCAGGATTTAGCATTTCAAGAAAGAGAACAACACTGTATCACATGATACAGACAGAACCTTACTGGAAAGACCAGAAATAAGATCACAAATGGACATTCTCTTCTTTGGAATGTTTTATTGCTTCTCTTTGCTTCATTTTATCATTAAAGTAGGAAAGGGATCACTCAGCCTACTTTTATTCTATACCTTATTGTATGCCTCTAATATGAGAGAAATGGGTCTTTACAGACATATTTCAATGAGATCCACACCGTAGCATGAAAACATCCTGGGAAAGATGTATGCTTCTCGACTGTTATACTAGCTGGTAACTCTGCTTTCATTCTTGCTTCCTGCTATCTAAATAGATGCTATCTATTTTCCATCAGAAGCGAAAGTAATCTGTTATTAAACTCCTATTCCTATCAACGATAAAGTTCCATTTGAAAATCCTTCAATGTTTTCCACCATTCATAAATCCCTTCCCAATCCTGCTCTTTCTGCTTTAACACTAAGCCCTGCCCTACTTGGTAAGAAAGCGTCACCCACAATGATTTACTTTCCTTTCCTTTTCTTTTTCTTTCTTTCTTTTCTTTTTCTTTTTTTAGAGAAAGAGCCTTGCTCTGTCACCCAAGCTGGAGTGCGGTGGTTCCGTCGACATTCACTATAGCTTCAAACTCCTGGGCTCAAGCAATCCTCCCCCCGCCTAGGCCTTCCTGAGTAACTGGAACTATAGGCACACACCACCTTTCCTGGCTAATTTATTTATTTATTTTTTTTATAGAGGCAAGGGTCTCACTGTGCTGCCCATAAACTCTTGGCCTCAAGGGAACCACCTAGGCCTCCCAAAGTGCTTGGATTGTAGGCGTGTGCCTGGCTGGTTTCCTTTTCTTTCCCTTATAAACCAAACTGTCTCCCATCTCAGAAATTTTGTAATTGATATGTTCTCTGTCAGGAATGCTCTTGGGTTTATGATGTAAGGGATTGTTCAGAACCCATATCATAAAAATAATTTGTTCTGTTTTTAAGAATCATCAATGCTAAAAGCAGTTCCTGTCACTTTGAAAGCATCATCTGATTATCTGTTAAATGAATGAGCCCATGCATGAGTGGATGAATCACACAAGAATAAATGATGACAGCCCGAGTCTGGAATAGAATTTGCAATGCTATGTTCCAGCCAAATGTTAAACTCATGACTCAGCCATATGTCTATCTTTACATGAAAGAACATGTGAGACAATCAATTAGTTGTGAAAGAGATCTTAAATGCACTCCCCTGGCCACACAAGACTGAATACGTGCAATTTATAAATTGGAGTTTATAAAGCATGCATTGATTAACACATCAAGATTATAAAGAGTCCATTATTTTAATATTATTCTCCATGATGAAACCTCCCACTTATATGCATTTGAGAATAAAAGTCTAAGTTTAAGTGAGAAGCTATTCCAAATAACGTTATGTTTAATATGCAGCATACCTACTATTTTTGTTTTCCTACTAGGTTGTGTGTGGGTTCTTGAAGTTATTTTAGATTATCAGCCTTTTTCTGAAACTTAAAATGTTATTATCATCAATTATAACAAAGGCCGTTCTTATACAGAACTTTCTGTTCCTAATGAACCACCAGAATGCATAATAAAATTCACCTAGGAAGTCTACAAACTCTCCATAAGCAACAGTGCAACACTCAGTAAATGACCTGTGTCTGAATTATGTAAGAGGCTAAAGCTTAATATAAATTTCTTCCTCATAAATAAAATGCCTAAACCATCCAAGAATACCTGAGCACACAGAGATGTTTTCTGGAGAGGTTTCAGCATTGGGCAGGTGGATGTAGGAGTCATATTCCTGTAGGGCCTAACTGGACATGGCATTGAATGAAATGACCAAGTCAGGGAACTTAGAGAAGAAATAAAAGGCAAGGGCCGAGAATGGCAAAGCTCCCTTAGAAGGGGTAAGATTGCCCAACTTCATCTCTGAGGCAGCCTAAGAGCTAATCAAAAATTTATGCAGAAGCCGGGAAGTGAATTATTGCCCCAAAGCAAAAAAAGCCCCACGGACTTAGGACAGACAAATCGGTGAGTGGCCCATTCTGACCTGGAGTGGACAAGGCCACAGCACAGGTAAGGGAGTTCACCACCAAACAAAGACCACGGATCCAGCTACAGATTCCTAAGTCACAAAATAGTCAACTAAGTGGAGGAGAGGCTAGGAAAAGGTACCTCCTAATATAATCGATTTATAGAATACTTTAACTTCAAAATGCTGCAAGGAGACCTTTTTTGTCCATTTATCTGCATGGTTACACAAAAAGTTACTTCATCCAAAATACTCATTAATTATATACTCCTTTTTTATTCTTTAAAATTAAGGAAACATCAGCAAAGAAAGTGTATAAGTTTTCACATTCCTCTTTACTTTTCTTGTTGGGTAAACAGAAATAAATAGAAGAAAGAATAAAAATGCTGTATACATGCAAAATCTTAGACTTTGTGATGGTTCATGTTTATGTAGACTTTGGACAAAATTTTGTGCTATGGAGAAAAATGAATTTACCTTAATTTGATGTTTTAAAATTCAAATAAAGGACCATCTTTCAAAGTATGATCTGCTTTTTTCAAGTGCTGCTAAAATTTGAAGTAGTAAGTGTGCTACAAAAAGGCCACTGGACCTAAGGGTCAATTATATTAATAGGAGCATTTTCAGGAGAACAGAGAGTATGAAAGTAGATTGCAGGGGTTATTGGATGACTGCATAAAGAGTCTTGAAAAGTAATGAACATCAATTAATGCTTCTAAAAAATAAAGGAATGCCTATGTAGAGGTTTTCAGAGATGAGGAGAAATTACGAAAGGAAATCTTAAAGCTCCTCTTTATAGAATAAGGGAGTTAGAAGGAATAAACATTGAAGATGGTTTGTTGTTGTTGGATTATGAAGATAAGTCCCCCAAAAAGTAAAAGTAGGAAAGGTTAGTATTGAGATTTTGTGCTGGAGATTCCATGTCTAGATAGACCATCAGCTGGTGAGGTGGGGGAGAGATTTCTAAGGGGAAGAAATAATGATTAAACCACTTGACTAATAGTCCATAAATGTCAACACTGTGGCTGGATCTTGTCAAAGTACATTGACTTTTATAGACACATTCATCTTATAGACTACAGTTTTATCAGAATTTATTTTCTAGAAGAAGTATCATATGAAAAAGTGAAATAATATGCATTAGCTAGATGGTAATATCAAACAATTGCATTAGTCATAATTGGATGGCCTTTGTTGATATAACATATAAAACTGGAATCCCAAAGTTTTAATAATAAAGGCAAATACAGCCTGAGTCATCCCTTTCTGTCACTATAATTAAGAATAAGGGCCCTTCAAGTCTGCTGAATTAGGGGGCAAAAAGGTGGGTGGAGATGCATGGCCTCTCAAGAGCCTTGGCCTGAAAATGACACGTTACACATCTGCCAAAAGCTCTGCAACGGAAGCTGGGGATATAGAACAGCAGATGGTTACTTGGTGAACACTAAATATCCTCGCCCCACAACTGTATAAATAGTTCCCAATGGTAAAATTGCGTATATAGAAACCTATATATTTATGTAGTATAAAAACATGTGTATGCATATATGTATATATAAATATATATGTGTGTACTATCTGACATGAACAGATATTGAGCATATTAGAAATTTAAGGATTGAAGAACATTTACTCAGAATTAATTGAGCACCTTCTATTGACAGGCATCTTTGTAGGTAGATATAGCAGTTAATAAAACAAAAGAAAAACCTCCATTCCTTATCAGAACCTGTGTTGCTGTCAATGAGCTGTTTATTGCATAGGGCCTTTAAGAAAAGGTGAGACTTGCATGATCATAGATAGCCATACCTGAAATTATCCCACACTTCATATAATACTTTAATACTTACCAAGGCTGATGATGAAGACTTAAAGTGTGGGTGGGTATGTGGATGCCATTAATGGGTTCTCCCTTCTACCTTACCAATACTTTTTGTTTGGGGCTATGTAGGAACTTGATTTTTTTCCTGAAATTGTTTAATTTCTTTAAATTCATTTATTTTGTTAAATGTGTCTCTAATTTTTTTTCTAAGAGATATAATGAAACTTTTAATTAGACTATTCAACCCAACATACTGTTGACATATGAATTAAATTCAAATTATACAATCTCTGAAGTGGATAAAATATTTATGGTATTGCTCAGGTCACACCAATACTTTCTTAAAGATAAGATGACTTTGTTATTGATCACACTTCTAAATGTTTATCTGACTCATTGTGTAACTGAGTATTTTTTAATTTCACAACTGTTTCTACATCTTTACAATACAACATCTTCACAATGCATTTTTTTCAAAATTACTGGCCATGGAAAAAAGCAAAACCCTTAATATCAGTACCTTTCACAGTTCAAAATTTGATGCTTTCTACAGAGCGGAGTCGCTTCTCAGCCAAGCACTCACCGACGAGGGGCCGGGCAGCGCCAGAGCGAGTGGGGCCTTCGTCCCGTGCCCAGCACAGCTCCGCGGGCGGCCTGCCCTGCCGCTGTCACTCGTGGGTGTCAGCTGTTTCTGTCCCATCTGTATCTGCACTGTTTAAATTTTCTTCGCTGTAGTCATTTTTCTAAGAGTTTATTTATGTACCGATAATAGAAACTGTTAATTAATGGTTGACAACTAGTGAAAAAGATCAACCTGCCTGAATGCCAGACATGTTTATAAATGACATAATTACCTCAATTAACTCCCGAGAGAAAATACCAGTGACCACCATGCGTTTCTGAGTGACCCTCAGAAAGTCCCAGCACAATGCACTGTACTTTATATAAAATATGAGAGTGAGAAAACCAAAAGCCTGTAGCTATAAATTATGAAATACATTGTAGGGACAAATGTGTCGTATTCAGTGTTGCAGAAATCGGCCTACTATGGTATTTGAAGAACACTATTTCCCTTTACATGAACCAAATGTCAACAGGAGCCCACTCCTCATAATCAAATTATGCTCTATTGTAGAAATGCAGTATAAAAGTTTAGTACTTAGAGTCTTAGTCAAAATGCCCAGAAAGAAGAAAACAGTCCTTAGATTATATGAATCCACTTAATAGGTTTATAAATAATTGTGTTTATATGTGTATGTTTCTTCCCTATCATGCGTTAGAAACAATTTTACATATGGTATTATAAAGAAAGAAAGGCAGATTAAAGCCCTAGAAGTCTATATTAGAACAATTGAAAGTACAGTAAGAACACAAATACCAATTCTACTTCTGCACTACTTTAAACTTCAGGCCATCGCTCTGCAGTAGTCATTCTCAACCTTGGGTGTCCATGAGAAGGGAGGACATACAGATTAACATCCAAAAGGCTAAATCCTCCCACAATCTGTTTTTGTGCTATTCATAATTTGAGATTTTTTTCTTACATTTTTAAAGATAAAAAATAAAAGGATACATGAAAGAGACATTGAATCTTAATGGTGTACAAAGCCCCAAATACTTACTCTCTGGCTATTTATAGAAAAAGCTTTTAAAGTCCTACTTCAACTGAAGACAGTCTTTCCCATTATCCATATAAAAGATTTCTTTTACAGGGTGAAGAGAATTACTAAGAGACATAAAATTTAATTCAATGCAGTTTAATAGAGTTTAATTCTATGCAACAAATTGTTTTTAGGTACCTTACAATCTGTAAGGTACCTGGGAAACCCAGATACCACAGTAAATCCAAGTTGAGTAGCCCACATTTGCAAAGTATACCATTCAGAACGGAGAAATGAGACAAATGGAATCATACTAATCATAAAGGCATGATATAAGTGACAAAAATAGGTATAAAGAGCCATTGGTAAAAAGAAGACAGAAAAAACATGTCAGTCTGTATCTAGAGACATTAGGAAAGGCATCTGAGCTATTGCTTGATATGGACTTGTTAAAAAGTAGCAATTTAGCCTCCAACAGGTGAGAAGGGGAAAGACATCCCTGCAGAGACACCCCAAAGGACAAGGCAAATGTGCAGAGCACAGGTCAGGGCACAGACACGTAGTAGAGTTATGAAATAATGGATCAGTGCTGTGACACACAGTGGGGCTGCCAAACTTCCCCTGTAAAGGCACAAAGAATGCATATTTCTAGCTTCGCAGACCTTATGATGTTCGTTGCAAGAAATCAACAATGCAGTTACAGCATGGATGTTGCCACAGATGACATGAAAAGAATCAGTACTATGTTCCAATGAACATAAAACAGATGGTGGGCTGGATTTGACTTGCGAGCCACAGTTTGATGAACAGATCCAAAAAAGTATATAAAAATTTTTCAAGCAGTAGGAATTATTTTAAGGTTTCTGATCAGGGCTACAATGCACATTAGGAATGCACATAGTTGGTGATCCTTACAATTAGGCATACAGAAGTGAATGATCTACGCTCTCTCAACTAAGCTATCATGCAGGAGCTTATTCCTAAAATAGTTTAATCACACAAGAGACTTATAACTGGGTATCAAGGTAATTGACAATTATTTAGTTAAAGACAATACAATGACAGCTGAATGTTTCCAGTAACAAGAAAACTCTCTTGTGATGGTTAATTTTCAGTGTCACCTTGGCTAAACGATGGTGCCCAGTTTTGGGTCACACACCAGTCTAGATGTTGCTGTGGAGTTATTTTTTAGATATGATTAACATTGAAATCCATGGACTTTGAGTAAATATGATTACCTGCATCAGGTGGGTGGGCCTCCTCCAATCAGTTGAAGGCTTAAGAGAAAAGCTTGAGGTTCCCCCAAAGAACAGGGAACTCAGCTCAATACTGCAGAGACTGTCTGGATGTCCAGCCTGTCTGGCCCGCCCTGTGGAGTCTGAACTCAAGGCCGCACAGCCAGCTTGTGGCTCGCCCTGTGGCTTTCAGGCTTGCCAGCCCCACCCCGTCACGGGAGTTTCATGGAGGGAGGAAGCTCAGGCGTGGAGTGCAGGATTTCAAACTGGTGCATGAGTCAGCTGCTAACAACGACAACAACAAAACCCTAATGATTTAAGAGATCTAATTAATAGATGTCTTCAAAAATATTCTTGCCTCAAATCAACTAGAAATAAATACCTTAAAACAAAATTTAACAGTTTGTAAGGATTAATCTGGCTGTGACTTTCATGGATAGTGAGTTGATAGCTCCTAACAAATACTGTAAACCTGCTCAGACGTTTACACAGCTCCTGCTTTAGCCCAGGGAATAGGCAGACGCACCATCCCTGCTCTGGCGTTGCCAGGCTTTGCCAGACTTGCCAGATGTCTGTGTCATGTGCCCTTGTTTTCATTCTCAAGGAACCCAGATGATTGTTTTTCATATGAAAAGAAAGTGTTTTTTTCTTGTAACGGTGTTTTTTGTAAATTATTATAAAATAGGTAACATTTTGAAATAACTCAAATAGCCAAACTAAGAAAATGGTTGACAAAAAATTTGTGTATTTTGTGGCAAAATATATTAATCAATTAATATATCTGAGGTATATTTAAGGATAACAGAAATTAACATAATAACATTAACTAAAATATTTTACTAACCTGAATTTTCATGTAAGTATTAATATATTTGTATGTACACATGCAGAAAAACTTGAGAATATATACACAAATATTCACTGTGGTCACAACATTGCAGGATTATCTACTGTTTTGTTTTTTTTCATATAATTTTATTATTTTTCAAATTTTTAGTAATGCAAAGGCATTGTGTTTGTATCAAAATAATTATCAAAAACTGCATATTTAAGATTGTACAAAAAAGATAGTCAAAGAGAAGTAGAAGAAAATAGCAACACGACTACAACTAATACTGATAATAACAATACAACAAAATAGTCTTTGAAACAGAAAAGTCCTGGGTTTGAATTCTCTCTGTGTGGGCTGGATCTCACATACCTCAGGCCCCTCCTCAGTGACGTGCACGCCCTAACCCCTGCACTGATGTGGCCCGATTACAGGATGGGGGATGACACAGAACATAAAATAACGACATAGACGCACATAGACATGACAATGACTCGAGTGACCAATGCACTGGTCGCTTTATTTTTATACCCCCCAGACCCGAGGTTAATTCCTTGTATGTGAGCATCTGAGCATAGCAGCGATATCAGCTAATTTTGGAGTTGTTTCAAAAGGGAACAATTTCCGATGGTCTCAGACCTCTAACGGTTACTAAAGTTAAGGTGCCGGACAGAGCCTTTTTAGGCCTCTAAGTTTGTGACAATTCATTACAGCAACAATAAGAAAAAAATGCAATATAAGCCAATCCTAGTCTTCTTTAAAATCAAAATTTATTTGCAAAATTGATATACTATCACTTCCCATGTAAATGGGTATATATGTAATATCACTTCTCACAACATATTTTAAAATTGATCTTAGGTGCACAAAAGCCAAGGCTGAGATAGGCAACATAAAATCATGCAGCCATTTGAAGTGCTTCTTGGTCTCAATCCCAGGCGGCGGCTCCTACCTGGCCCCCACGGTTATGTCTGTCTTAGACACATGGGGAGTCTTACCCGTCATCGACTACCAACCATCAATCGGGGCCAGTTCTTGGGAGAGTTCTTCTCGTTCTTGTTCTCATGGCCTTCAGACTCCCTCCACGGGAGCCCTCCGTGTGGGAGTTGGGAGCATTTGCTTATGTGCAACAACTCAGGCTTCTTATCAATCACAAGGCAGCAACCGTGTCTGAAGAAAATGCTGACTACTGCTGCGTCAGGCAGCACATGGACATTATAGGCTGTCGTGAGTGATTAGTATAAGGCATATCACCAGAATAATCCCCCAACACTGCATTCAGAGCGTCAGCTACCTCATGGGGCAAGGGGAACTTTGCAGGCAGAATTAAGGCCGCAGACTTTAAGATGGAGCTGGTAGCCAGGAATAGCCAGGAAGGCCCAGTCATATTGGCCTCTAATAAATGAGAATTTCCTCTAGCTGGAGACAGAAGACATGCAGAAGAACAAGAAGTCAACGATTCAAAGACCAGGGATTTGATTCACTACTACTGGCTTGAGGATGGAGGAGCCAGGGACCTCCGATCCTGCAAAGACAAGGACGTGAGTCCTGCAATGACCGGATGAGTGTGCAAGAAGATTTTATTAAGAGCCTCAAAAGAAAGGCAGCCCTCTTGACACCTGGATTTCAGCCTTGTGTGACCTGGAGCATAGAAACCAGCTGAGCCCATCCAGACCTCTGGCATACATACGTGTGAGAAATTAAATTTGTGCCTTTTTAGGCCTCTAAGTTTGTGACAATTCATTACAGCAACAATAAGAAAAAAATGCAATATAAGCCAATCCTAGTCTTCTTTAAAATCAAAATTTATTTGCAAAATTGATATAGTATCACTTCCCATGTAAATGGGTGTATATGTAATATCACGTCTCACAACATATTTTAAAATTGATCTTAGGTGCACATAATTTATATATTTCCATTATGATATTCATTATTATTATCATTACAACTCAAAAAAATTACTGATAATATATCTCAAGACTCTAGAAAATATCAATAGAAACAAAAATTTTTAAAAACTATTACATTTTAGTATTGTGTAATAAAATTGAATGTATTAAATGTATATCAGAAATATAGGCATATTTATAGGCATGGATTAATGAAAACCTTAATGAAATGAATAATTTTCAATAGAATTAGAAAAAGAAACTACAAAAAAAACCAAGAGCAGGATTCACGGTGAGGGTAGAGAAAGTTGGCAAATCTTGCACCCAATAAGAACAGTAAAGTTGGAAACCATTGACAAAAACAGAAATTTAACACTCTGGAAAGCAAATATTGGCGTTCAGGGACAGAGAGAGCCACGACATCGCCAGTCCGAGGTGGCTTGGGTGCAAGAGACGTTCCACGCGGCCCAACTCCCGACAGCGCTGACGCGCAGGCGCAGACGTGCCGGGCCAGCCCCGCGCAGGCGCAGGACGGCGGGTAGCAGAAGGAACACAGCCCACCAGGACGAAGCGGGTTCTGCGAGTTCGCGAAACCTCTGCCAGTCGCGGGCTGAGCGCTCAGGCGGCTGTGAGAGCGGGCGCGCCTGGGAAGCCAGGCTGCAAACAAAACGAGACAAAATAAACAGAAGCAAAGAGGGACGTGAATGGCTGCACGCTCTAGGGAAGACAGATTTCAGATACAGCCCAGGCAGGTTACTGGACGAATAAAGCAAGGCCAATATTGCTAATACCAATTACATAAAATGACCAATTTTCAACCACAACAGAAACGAGACATGCAAAGGAACAGGAAAATGTGACTCATGTGACCCGTATCTTTAAAAAAACCATAATCATTCTAATTTCCAGCATAACAGCTTAAGGATCTTTGCTGATGGTCCCCAGTGAAACTGGTGAAAATTATTTAGAAAGAAAAAAAATTAAGCATCTGGAAATGGTCTTCAGGCACACAGCAAATAAAGAAACACTTATTAAAGAAATCTACTGACATGGTTCTGCGAAATGCGCCCGAGACTGCAGCCTCCCTCCCCGCCCCAGCTCGGTGAGCTGGGAAGTCCGCTTCAGACTGGCGAGCGCAGGCCCAGCCCCTCTGGGGGTTCTCTTCTGGGGAGCAGCGGGACGTTAGCGTTTCTCGTCCTGCCCCAGCTACCCGGCTGAGCAAGTGCACCCAAGAGGTGAGGGCTCTCTTCTGCCAAGTGCACACCTGTGGGAGGGAGGCCCAACCTTAGGTGAGTCATTGAGCATACCAGGCCCCACTTTCCCTGGGTCTGACCAGTAAGGCAGCGGCTCCACGCGGGGAGAGACAAGCAGAGCAGACCCAAAGCCACTGCCCCCACACCACGACAAGGCCCTCAGCTCCTGCTGCAGGATGCTGCTGAGAAAATCTTGCCACTGTCTCCACCCTGGTTTCTGGGGCCCTGACTCAGAGCATTTGCCTGAGAGGGGAAGGAAGCAAACTGTAAACAGCTCCTAGTCTGTTCTCAACAAACCGACTTCATTTGTAACAGGGTATGCAGAAGTTCAAATCTAAGGGCGTTCTCAAAGTTAGGGGATTGTGGTAAAACGCAACTGGGAGGAATTGGTAGATTCAATGAAGATACAGGTTGGCCTGTATAATGCAGAGTTTTAAACTGTATAAAGCAAAGACGGGAAAGGAGACAGCTAGAAGTCCTCTAGGAGTCAACACAAATATCAAACACTGACCTTGGAACTATTCCTTCAAAGGCTATCACATTCGATTTGATTAATCTGCACAGCAATATATGCCGCTGCACATTGTTAAAAGCAATGGAGCAACCAGCCAGAAACTGGTGGAGCTTAAAATTTGGGTGTCATTAGGGAGAGCTGCAAAGAGAGCCCTGTAAACACAGAGTGGTGGAGATTTTGTAATCTGAAGAACAGAGGGAAAATTATGAAGAAAAATGAACAGAGCCTCAGAGAGCTGTGAGACACCATTAAGCACATCAATATACACATAACGGGAGTGCCAAAAAGAAGAAAAGAAAAAATTTTAAAGAAACAGATGTTGAAAGTTTCCCAGTTTTATTGAAAACCATAAACCCATACATCCAGGAAACTAAACAAACTCCAAGTAGGATAAACACACACAAATCCTCAGACACATTATTTAAAGGGGCTGAAAGTTAAAGCCAAGGAGAAAATATTGATTTCAGAAAGAAAAAAATGACTTGCTATTTAAAAGAGTATCCCAATTAGATTAACAGTTAATTCATGATCAGAAACAGAAGAAGTAGAATGCAATAGCATAATATATTCAAAGCGCTTAAAAATAAATCTAACCAAGAATCCTATGCCTAGCAAAACTATATTTAAAAAATTAAAGGTAAAATATAGAGTATCTCAAATTAACAAAAACTGAGAGAATTTGTTGGTAGCAGACTCACCTTACACAAAGTATTACAGGAAGTTATTTAGGCTATCAACTAAATTGAAAAACCAAGTTAGACTGACTAATGAGACAAAAATAGAGAAGACTCAAATTACCAGAATCAGAGAAATTAAAGTGTGACATTACTATGGACCTTGCAATGCTATGAACAATTGCATGCCAATAAATCAGATCACTTAGATGAAACGGACAAATTTCTAGAAAGGCACAAACCACTAACTCAAGAAGAATTACCCATCAAAAAAACTCAAGCTTACATGGCTTGACCACTGAATTCTTCCAATCATTTACAGAAGAATTAATAACAATGCTTTACAAAATATTATTAAAATAAGATGAGGGAAAACTTACCAATTCAATTTACAATGGCAGTATATACCATATATCAAAATCAGATAAAGATCTCACAAGGAAAGCATACTACAGATCCATATCCCTTATAAATATGAATGCAAAAAGTGCTCCACAAAATACTTGCAAACTTAACTGATCAGCATGTAAAGATAGTTATACATCTTGGCAAGTGGGATTTATACCAGGAAGCAAATTTGGTTTAGGAGCCAAAAATCAATTAATATAGCATATCAATAGAATAAACAAGAAATTATTATCTCTATTTATGCAGACAGAGTATTTGACATATTGCAACACTCTTTCATGATACAAATGTGCCCAAACTAGGAACAGAAGGGAACTACCTCAACCTCATGAAGGGAACCCTGAAAAACCCACAGTTCACATCATACTAATGGTGAAAGGCTGGATGCCTTCCTGTGAACAGGAACAAGGCAAGGATGTCTGCTCTTTTACTCAACCTTGTGCTGGATGCTCTAGCCAAGGCATTAGGCAAGTAAAAAAAAAGGGTAAGGCAGAAATAAAACTATTCTATTCATAGATGACAGGTTGTTCAGAAAATATCTTAAGGAATCCACTAAAACAAGCTATTAGAGATAATTAACATGATCATCAAGGTTGTAAGAGAAAGGATACAAAATGAGTTATGTTTTTATATACAGCAATGAACAATATGAAAATAGAATTAAGAACAAATCTCATTTATAATAACTTCAAGAGTAATAAAATGATTAGAAATAAATATAACAAAAAGTGGAAAACACATATTTTAAAAAATACAAAACGTTGAGCATAATTAAAGAAGATCTAAATAAATGGAAAACTATCCCACGCTGCAAAAAACTTACTATCATTAGGATGATAACATTCCTCAAATTGATCTATAGATACAATTCAATTCATGTTAGAAATCAGGCTGACTTTTTGCATAAATTAACACAGGCAGTTTAAAAATTCATATGGAATTTCAAGGGACCCAAAATAGTACAAAACAATCTTCAAAAAAGAGAACAAAATAAGAGGATTGAAACTGATACACACACACACACACATATATATACAGACATATATATGTGTGTATATTCTATTCAATATATATGTATGTATGTCTGTGTATATATACACATGTATGCATACATACACACATATATGTTGAATAGAATTGAAAGTCTAAAAATAAATGCATACATCCATGGTCAAGTGAATTTTGACAAGGGTGCCAAGACCTTAAAAGATTTCCATAAGTGGTACTGTGACAACTGGGTAGCCAAATGCAAAAGAATGAAGTCGACCCTTTTGTCACACAATATACAAAAATTAACTCAAACTGTATCAACATACTAAATGTGAGAGCTGAAACAATAAAACTTTTAGAATATAACATATATGTTTTCATAACTTTGAATTTGACAACTGATTTTTAGGTATGACACAAAATACTAAGAGAAAAAGAAGGGAAAAAATAGATAAATAAGACCTCATCAAAATAAAAATATTTTGTGCTTGAAATAGGGCTCTATTAAGAAAGCAAAAAGGTATAATACCTAAAAACCATAAAAATTCTGGATGAAAAAGAGGGAAAAAGGCTCCTTGACATTAGTGGCAATAATTTTTTTGGATATGAACCAACAGCACAGGAATCAAAAACAAAAATGAGCAAGTGAGACTGCATCAGACTAAAAGCTTCTGCGTAGCACAGGAAACAACAAAATTAAAAGGCAATTTACAGAATGAAAGAAAATGTTTGCAAAACACTATTTAATGATAAATAATATCCAAAATATTTAAGAAAGTCACAAAACTCAAATCAAAAAGAAAGAAAGAAAGAAACTCAATTAAAA
Organism: Mirza zaza; assembly: GCA_008750895.1. NCBI lineage: Eukaryota > Metazoa > Chordata > Mammalia > Primates > Cheirogaleidae > Mirza > Mirza zaza. The sequence continues at coordinate 120,134 of VSMD01001399.1, read as the reverse complement.
AATAAGCAAAGGACCTGAATAGATATTTTTCCAGACAAGACACAAATGGCCAACAGGTGTATGAAAAGATTCTCAGCATCACTGATCATGAGAGAAATGCAAAGCACAATTATAACAAGATGTTACTTCATAACAGAATGCTATTATCAAAAAGAGAAGTGATAGCAAGTGTTGTTGAGGGTGTGGAGAAAAGGGAACTCCTGTACACTGTTGGTGGGAATGTATATATTAATACAGCCCTTATGGAAAACAGTATGAGGACTTTTTGTAATTAAAAAGTATAACTCCCATCTAATCCAGCAATCCCACTTCTGGGTATATATGCAAAGGAAATAAAATGACAATCTTGAAGAGATATCTGCACACCCATGTTCATTACAGCACTTTTCACAACAGCCAAGATATGGAAGCAACCTAAGTATTCTTTAACTGATGAATGGATAAAGAAAATATGGTACATATATGCAAAGAAGTACATCCATAAAAAAGAAGGAAATCCTGCCATTTGCAACAACATGTATGAACCTAAAGGACATTAAGCTAGTGAAATAAGGTGGACACAGAAAGACACATGCCATATGAGCTCATTATATGCGGAATCTAAAAAAGTTGAATGGAATCAGAGAGTAGAATGGTAGTTGCTAGGGGCAGGAGAGTAATAGAAATGGGAAGATGCTGGTCAGTGGTACAGATTTTTATGTATAAGATCAACAAGCTCTGGAGACTCATGTACTGTATGAGTGGTGATGGATATGCTAATTAATTTGATTATGTAATCATCATGCATACATAGTGTGTAATGATTATCGTAGTGTGCACCTTGAAAATATGCAATCTTTATTTCAGAAGTAAAATTTTCTAAATTTAAAAAAGTGAAAAGATAGCCCACAGAATGGGAGAAAATAATTGCTAAACATATATCTGGTAAGGGACTTGTATCTAGAATTTAAAAAAGAACTAATACAACTCAATAATAAAAAGATAAATCATGCAATTAATCAAAAGACAAAGGATATAGATAGGTGTTTCTCCAAAGGGGAAAAAAAAACAAATGAATAATGAGCACATGAAATGATGTTAATAATCAGTAGTCATTAGGGAAATGCATATCAAAACTACAATAAGATACTATTTCAAACCCACTATGATAGCTAGAATTGAAAAGTCAGATAACAACCAGTGTCAGTGAGTATATGTAGTAATCAGAGCCCTCGCATACGCTGATGAAAATGTAAAATGATGCAGCTACTTTGGAAAACAGTCTGAAAGATTGGTTAATGGTTAAATATCAATTTGACATATGAAACTGCAATTTCCCCCTCAGGCATATGCCCAAGAAAAATGAAAACATGTTCACACAAATAATCATACATGTGTAACTGTAACAGCATTATTCTTACTAACAAAAAGGTAGAAACAACTCAAATATCTACCGACTGATGAATGGAGAAACAAATGTGGCCTGTGCATGCAGGAGAGTATAGCTCATCCACAGGAATGCAGTTCCTCCATGTGCGGCCACGTGGCTGGGCTTGGAGACCGCAGGCCAAGTGAGAGAAGCCTCTCACAAAAACAGCTTACTATATGATTCCGTTTACATGAATGCCCTACCTAGGTAAAATGTAGATTAGTGGTTTCTTGGGGCTGGGAGGGAGGAAGAAGGAAATAAGGGCTGATAGAAAAGGGTGGAGGGAGTCTTTTTAGATGACAAAAATGGTCAAAAACCAACTATGGGGATTCTTGTTCATACCTGCACATGTGAGTCTGGACAAACTGAGCAGCTTAAGCAATGGAAATTCGTTGTCCCTCAGTGTTGGAGGCCAGAAGTCTGAGGACAAGGTGTGGGCAGGTTTGCTTCCTTCTGAGGACTGAGCGGCTGTGTCTCATGCCTCCACCTTGCTCTCATTGGTTTGCTGCCAGTCTTTGGGGTTCCTTGGCTTGCAGAGGCATCACCCTGATCTTTGTCTTGTATGTACCTGGTAATCTCCCTTTGTATTTGTTTGCAATTTTCCCCTTAAGGACACCAGTCTTATTAGATTAGGGCCCATGCTAATAACTTCATTTTAAATTGATTACCCTCTGTAAAGAATCTACCTGTAAATAAGGTTACTTTATGAGATATTGAAGGTTAGCACTTCAACTTATACGTTTTGGGGTATACAATTCAAACTGCATCACTATATATATATAGTAATCATATATTCAATATATACACACACACACTGAAAACTATTGAGTTATGCACTTTAAATGGGTGAATTTTATGGTATGTAAATTATACTTCAGTAAAATTGTTAATAAAAATACCAATACATGGAAACTAATGTTTTTATTTGGCAAAGACTTCAATGTAGCTATTAAAGTTATGTTCAAAAACTAACAGAAGCAATATTTAAATAATTGAGAGAAAGTCAATCAACATACAGATTCTCAGTAATACTACAGAAATTCTGAGTGTATTAACACGTTGACTGCCACATGAATTGTATTTAACTCAGGCTAGTTTTGAACTTAGGGCCTCGTGAAACAAAACCCTGCAGTTGGTTCCTGAACATCTTACTTACTAATGTTCTTATTGTTGTAATTAATATTGACAATTTAATTCTAAAAACGTGGATTGTGCTGCATATAACTCACTCACAGAAAAGAATAAAATATAACAAAGTAGAAAGGATTGTTTTGTTTTAATAAAACACCGTGGCCCCAGGGAAAAATTTTTTTTCTGGTGTGGCAGTCAATGTGTTAAGAAAAAAGTACTAAATGGAAATTCTGGAGTTAAATAATTCAATAAAGAAATCATCAGAGGGTGTCAATAAAGATTTGAGATGGCAGGAGAATGAATCAGCACAGTTTAAGACAGATCAAGAAAACTAATCTAAGTTAAAAAAACAGAATGAAGAAAGATTAAAGAAAAATAATAGAAAGAAAAAGATTAAAGAAAAATAGAACCTATGGGGCAATGTGTAATGGAAGTGGGAGGAGGGGGTAAAAAAGTTTTGAAGAAATAAAGGCCATCCACATTTATCTGGGTGCAGTGGCTCATCCTATCATCCTAGAGCTTTGGAAGGCTAACATGGGAGGATCTCTTGAGCCCAGGAGTTTGAGACTAGCCTGGGCAACATAGCAAGACCCCATATCTAAAAAAAATAATTAGTCTGGAGCGGTTTCATTTTCCTGTAGTCCCAGCTACTCAGGAGGCTGAGGTGGGAGGATTTCTTGAACCCAGGAGTTTGAGGTTGCAGTCATCTGTGATTGCCGCACTGCACTCCACTCCAGCCTGAGTGACAGAGTCTCTAAAAAAAAATAATACGTGCATCTAAGAAGCTCTGTGACACCAAAGTAGTAAAAACACAACACCACCCACTCCTAGAAACTTCAAGTATCGGTGGATAAGAAGACTTGAAGCTCTGACTCAAGAAGGGAGGGGTGCAAGGGCAATATACACAACCTTAATTTGTACCCCCATAATATGCTGAAATAAAAAATACAATAATAATAAAAAGAAGACTCCTAGCAAAAACCTCTGCATACCTTCCAAGAGAAATAAATCTGCAGTCACTTCCTGCTTCAAGAGCCAGGAATCAAGTTTATCCAGATACTGCCTATGAGGAAGAAGTGGCCAAGCCACCGGAGTCCGCCCGAGCGGCACCGACCTGGTGGGACACCCTGCTTGTGTCCGCGGGCTCGGCCAGGGAGCCAGTCAGCGCGCCGCGCCGGCCCGGAAAGAGCGGGCGGGAGGGGGAAGGCCGAGCGCCGACACGGGCGGCCAGAGTCAGCCCGTGCGCACGCGCACGCGCACGCGCACCCAGGACCGCACGGGAGTCCCTAATCAAGATGAAGCTGTGAACTAAATTTTCGAAATGCTAGAAATTACATTGCGAAATGTATTTCATTCAGAAGAAACTTGAGGAAAACAGCCCCACACGCCTCACGGTGTCCGGCCGCGCTCTCTAGCGTGCGGCCGCGCGGCTGCGGCTTCCGCCTCGCAGGCCGGGTCCTGGCGAGGAGCCGCGGTCGCCGCCACGCGGCCCTCCGGGTCGCCAGGGCGCCGCGGCGGGGACCCCGGCCTGCAGCCTCCGAGCCTCGCCGGCCCGCGCGGAGCGAGGCCGCGCCCTGCCCGCCGCGGCTTGCAGACCGAGGCCACCGCGGCCGCCTCCGGACCGACTCCACAGCCCCTGCGGCGGCGCGCGGGGACGCCATCGCCAGACGCCCCTCCCGGCGCGCCCCTGCGCCGCGCCGTCGCGAAATGGCGCGAAGGGAACTTGCGGCCCAGTGGCATTCCTGTCCAGCAACACGAAGGAAGGGCCTCTTCATCTCTGAGTTATTTACGCGCAAGACGGGCCTCGTGCAGCCCTAGAGTTTCGCGTGAGAGGTCGGGAAAGGGTCCTCGAGGGGACACAGCAAAGACAAGGAATCGTGGAAACAAATACAAGAGGCTGAGAGTCAAGAGCAGCAGAAAGGACAATAAACAGCAAAAGATTTTTAAAAAGACAGAAAATCGAAAGCGCCCTTAAATGAAGAGCTGCCCGCGCTGAGGGCGAGAGGGTCCGGGGCGGCGAGGGCGGCGGGCGGCCGCGGGGACAGGGAGCCCGAGAGCCTGCGTGGAGCACGGCGCGTGTCGCCTTTACCGAGCACGCTTCCCACCGCCCCGCCCTGGGCACCGCGTGCGCGCTCACCTGCTTGGTCTGCGCCATCCTGGCCGCTTGGGACAGCAGCCGCGGACGCTGTCCTCACTTCGGTGGTCCCGCACGGCGCTGCTCACCCGCGACCAGGCGATGGGTCGGAGGGATTCCCTGGTTTTGCTCAAAAGTTTTAGACAATTGTAAGAGAAAGATCTCAGTGTAGAAATCTGAGTAGTTAATGCTGGTCGTATTAGTTATTATTTAAAATAAATATAAAATAAAAGGTTTGTTTTGGAAAACCTTTTGACAGATGTCTGTCTCATACCGTTCTGAAATGTTTTCTTACTTTCTTATAAAAAGAATCTATCAATCGTTGGCTTGGTGAAGATCGCTTTTTTGATATTTGGCCACACGTCCTCCCGAAGTCCTCAGGCGTCCTGGGGTACCGCGTAGGTGGCAAGCGCGGGGCACAGGCTCTGAGGCGCCCACGTCCTCAGCCCTGGCTGTTTGCGCCTTCGTAGCCCCTGCCCTGGGTGTTGGAAGGACCTCGTACTGCAGCGGCGGGAGACCCCACGCAGAACGCACGGCCACGCCTGCCCGGGCTCCCCACTCGCGGACTGTGAGAGGTGCGCGTCGCTTTGAGGAGCTGAGTTCAAGGACGTGTGTTCTGTGCCAACAGGTAACTCGTCCAGGAAGGCTGTGAATCCAGAATCGTGAGGCTCTTGAATAAATGTGGTGTTTGCCTTTTTGTGAATTAAAAGTGCTTCTTTGGAATGTAATTAATGATAATGGAGTTCTTGCCTTTTTCCTTTCTGGCCTGTGTGTGTGTGTGTGTGTGTGTGTGTGTCTGTGTGTGTGTGTGTGTGTGTGTTTGCGTTTTGTTATATTTAAAATGCTCTGAAAAGATGTTCCAAAAACCTGAAGAAATTGTTCAATTTGCCCTTGTAGAAGAAAACTTCTAGGAGCAATATTTGGGGAGAGCTTGAATAAAATGCACACATTTTCTATTAAGCAAGTATAGAGTCAGACATGGAATTTTTTTAAAAGTTCTATAATTCAAATTTTCAATGTTTTGTACATTGGGGCTTAGAGATTGAGATCGCAACATAATATGCCTGCAAAATAGAACTGATTCTAAGGAAGTAGAGTTTAATGGAACTCTAATTTGACAATACTCATTTGGTTCTTGAAAAGAGTATCAAAATGTGGCCATACAAAGTGACTAATTGTCTTGCCATTGCTGAACCACTCATAACAAATGTGAAAAGAGAGTTGAGTATGTAAGATACAATTTAACTAAAAGCAATTTCCATATTTGAAGTGATTAGTTAGGAAAGTAAGAGTAACCTTTATTATGAGAGTAAATCCCAGCAGAGAATGTTCTATTTGGAAACTGGGACACCTACTTAGAGACCTTTCAGCCTCTGGATTTGAACTGGTCACTGAGAGGTCAGCCTCTTCCCCATGTTTCCTTTCTAGGCCTTCAGTCAAATTTATTTAATCTTTACTGTCCAAAAATATATGCCACGATGAATGACAAGTTTCAGCAGAGAGGATATGAGAGGCTCATTAATGAACAATTGGAAACCTATCTGAACTTAGCTAAGAAATCCCATTCTGTCTTCAGTGTTCAATCAAATATGGTTTTAAAAGACAAGACTATACAAAGAGACATGATGGAGGAATGAAAGAGGAAAGATAGCTTTATTAGATTTAAATGATAAGAAAACTTAATAAACTTTATATCAGTGAATTAGAAGCATGAAAATTGACCCCCAAATGAGTGTCTAACCATGTACAACTACAAAAACAGGGTTAGGGAGGTTAGAAGGGAGATTTCCATGCATCTGTCTACTATCCAGTTCACAGCCATGCTCCAACTTTGCATTGAAGGGAAAACAAAGTACTGCTTTTTTGTTTCCTCAAATTGACAAATTATTTTCTGAAAAAGGATGTTATGTTAAGGGCTGATGAGAAAAACAGTTGAAAGCCAGTGCAGCCCTCTCTTGGTACAGCAGATACCAATATAGTTACCCTGTTTTATGAGTGGAGTCATATATTGCAAGGTACTTAGAAATGGGCATGCCAAATGCATCTCCACTCCACATGTGAGAATGCCAGACACGACTGGATTCCAGGAGGATTGCTCAAGGACTCAAAAGGATATTGAGTGGAAGGGACTGGGCATGGTCTGTGTAGTATTTTATACCTTTTACTAATTAGATTAGCTAGTCCTTTATGGCAGATGGTACCTATAATTTACTTTTGAATTATAAAAGATGCAATCAGGTGTGCCTAAAACAGGTGATTGTGCTAACCATGGTTAGTACCAGGCACAATATTATTTCCATATTGCAACATGCACACACACACACACACAAAGTAGACCTTAGTCTGCCGTATAATCTTATAAATTCCAGTATAATAGATGTATAGCCAGGGGATTTTTTTGGTGTGGGAACCAGGAATGCCCCTTCACTGTCCTGCTAGAGAGGTATTATGGGTGGAATTGTGTCCACTCAAAAAGATAAGTTGACATCCTAACCCCTGTACTTCAGAATGTGACCTTACTGACAAAGAAGGTTGTTGTAGATGTAATTAGTTATATTGAGATGAGGTTACACAGAGTCCATGTGAAAACACAGAGCATAGAGAAGGCCGTATGACGATGGGAGTGGAGATGGACCTCGGGCTGCCACAAAGCCCAGCACACCGGAGACTGCTGCTGGCACCACGAACTCAGAGAAGGGCGAGGGTCCGATTCCCTCCTACTTCTATGAGACAGCATGGATCTGCCAACACCCTGACTTTTTACTTCTAGTTTCCAGAACTGTGATACAATTAATGTCTGCCATTTTAAGCCACTGAGTTTGTGGTACTTTGTTATCGCAACCTTGAGGCACAAAAAAGGATGCTAATTTGTTTTCTGAATATGATGTTTCAGCTCCTTCAGAATTTATAAAGAATCCTAAACATAGAAGCCAGAGAGAGAGAGCCAAAAAAATATTGACTGCTACTAAATTGTGACAGGATTAAAGCCATTCAACATTTGAAATTAAGAAAGCATTACTTAACTTTCCTGTACAGTTCCCAATCCTGGCTGTAGATCCAGACCTGGACACTCAACCATCAATATTTACTCTGTAGTTAAGCTTCCTGATGTGTCAGTACATGAGACAGAGTAGGCTCATTTCACTCTCAACCCAAAAGCCTTAGATTCCTATACACTGCAGGTCCTGTATTACTTGGATTACTTACTTGGATTTGCTCTAAGAAACAATCAGTACCATATTGGTTCACTAGACTGATACAGTTAGATAATGAACAATTTTAACACTGTGTCTAACATTTTTGGTTTATTTAATTAAAGCAACTATACTTACTATCAGTGTTCCTGGAAGCACTGTGGCCTACAAGGACATGAAGATCCTATAATAGCACTTTGTTGGCTTAATAAAATGTTGCTATCTAGGGGGTGGAGTATCATCCTGCAACCCAAAAGGAGCAGAGTGCTATTTTAGTTTATAGGTCATGTTAATACGGAACTACTTGATATAGAAATCTCTTATCTTACACTCTAGGGCATGTTAATCCAGCAAGGAGCGTCTATAGGGTTGTCTAGTATGTAAACTTACCATTGATACAAAAACATATTAGTGACAAATGTAATACTTCCGAATGACAGTCTCTGAGCTATAGGCAGAACACACCCATTCCTATAACAGAATCAGGGTTGCTATTTCCTGTATTATATGGTTGCTGAGCTTGAAGGAAATATCCCCTGCTTTCATTTTACCTTTCACAATGGAAAAAAAACAGAAGGGTTTCTATGACTTAGCGAGTACTGTACCCATCTGTTCCCAATCCAGAAGAAAAAACAAGGGGTGAAATTTTCCAGCAAAGAACAACTCTGCCCAAAAGAACAAAAGCTTGTTTGGCATATAAAATGGGAACATACAGAAATAGTGGACAGACGCTGGGAGTGCACAGCACAAAGAAACGTCAGCAAATCATAATTGCATGAAATAGTTTATATGAGTTTAACAAAGGGAAGAAATTAAACCATGAAATCTTCTCTAGTCTGCTTAACTTGCATTAACTGACATGAGAACACAATTGTCCTGTTCTAATATCTCATTTAGATCTGATTTGGCATGTACTGAATGAGAAAGAAAATGTTGCTATTGAATAGAATATTGCTTGTGATTATTCCTACTACCTATTGCTGCATAAAAAACTACTTCAAAAATTAGTGGTATAAAATAGCAATTATTTACTGTTTCTTGAAAGCCAGTGGTATTAACTGTGATTACGTGGGCAGTTTTTCAGCTGCATGTAAATTGACAACGTCACACCTGTATTTGCATGGAGCTGGGAGCTCAAGTGAGGACATTTCAAATTCAAGATTCATCTCTACATAATTTCCCACAACTCAGGAGTCTAGTCCAGGTTTCTTTACAACATGGCAACTGGACCCAAGAAGGAACATTCTGAAAGAATAAGACTCAATTCACAAACGCCTCTCAAGCCTCTGCTTGTATCACTCTTGCTAATGTCCAATTTGCCCGAGTAAGGCACATGGCTAATCTGGGTCCTGGTGGGAGTGGACTATCCCAGGACGTGGATCTGGGGAGGGGCGGCTCACCAGCGAAACTGCATTTCCTGAGGAGAGCAGCAGTGACCTGATCCTTCCTCTGGGCTTCTCTTCTTGGGGGATGGGCACCCTCAGTTCTGCATGGACTTTGAAAACAGCCCAGGAAGACTTACCTCTCTAGCAAGTGAAGAAATAGTGTGGGTACATCTGATTATACCTCAAGGTGGTTTTAAATAGAAAATAAGTGAACTGTGTAAAAAATGCTTCCATCTGATGTGTGACTTTTGGCATTTTGAATCTTTCCCTTTCTGACTTATAGAATTTAAGTGGGGTAATTAATTATTTTATGGTGTTACAAGAAGACAAGATCTAGAGGAATCTGCCTCTAGCTTCTAGAAGCTGAAAAGGGGAAGAGAATAGATTCTCTCCTAGAAGGTCTGGAAGAAATCATCCCTAAAGACACCCTGACTTTAGCCCCAACTGTTTTTAGACTTCTGGCCTCCAGAACTTTGAAAGAAGAAATTTGTGTTATTTTTACTTTTTATTTTTGGAAGCATTTTATTTATTTTTATTAACTTTTTATTTAGAAGAGTTTTAGATTTACAGAAATTTTTGCAAAACTGTACAGAGTTCTCATATACACCCCAGATCCCCTTATGATTAGCATCTAACATAAGTGTAGTAAAGTTATCACAATGAATGCACCAACATTTCTACATTGTTGTTAACTAAATTACATACTTTATTCTGAGTTCTTTAGTTTTTAATTAATGTCATTTTTCTGTTCCAGGATCCCATCCAGGATAGCATATTTCATTTAATCATCATGCAAGAAACACGGCTGTGATAGTTGTTCAGAATTTCCGTGTGTGTGTGTGTGTGTGTGTGTGTGTGTGTGTGTATGTGTGTTTAATGACTTTGGCAACTTTGAGGAGTATGGGTCAGATATTTTGTAGAATGCCCTCAATTGAAGTTTGTCTGATATTTTCCTTATGATTAGTGAATTTTCTTATGATTTGCAGATACGGGTTTTGAGAGAAAACCACACACAACAAAGTGCCATTCTCATTATATCATATGAAGGGTAGATTCTACCAATGCAACTTAGCACTCTTGATGTTAATCATGATCACTCAGCTGAGATAGTGTTTGTTAGGCTTCTTCTCTATAAAGTTAATCCCCGCCCCCACCTTTCTATTCTGTGCTCTTTAAAAGGAAGTCACTGTGCGGTACCAACACTGAGAGTGAGGAGTTGTGCTCTACCTCCTTGTGAGCAAAATATCTGCAATTATATTTTCAAGGAGACCCTTTTAGAAGGGGAGAGGGGCATCTTCCTCCTTTGCGAGGAGAGAATCTTTTCTTCCTTATCCCTGCCCTGTACAATGTCTGGCACTCACATCTGCTGCCTCCCATCTCACAGTCCCAGGGGTAACCACTGGGACAAGGAGTGAGGGAGAGAGAAATGACAACTTATTATTTACTGTAAAATAATTAATACAAAAATGTGTCTCAGATCCAAAACACCTAAATTTGTGCTATTTTAAGCCATGGGATTTGTTGTAATTTGCTACAGCAGTAACAATCCTTCAAAAGCAATCAGCTCAAAGGTAATCTGGACACAGGCATAGATGTAACTGAGTTGAAAATGAACTCAAAACAATGAAGAGATGGAAAATGTGAAACAACTTAAGAGCAGTGGAGAAGCATGTTAAGTCCACCACACGTGTCATGACTGCCCTGACTAACCCTGCAGCAGTGGGGAGTCGAGGGAATAACAGAGAAGTGCTGTGTGAGAAAATGAAAATACCAATGAAGCAAACACAGTAAAGAAAATATAAATAGGAAGTTGGGCGCGGTGGCTCACGCCTGTAATCCTAGCACTCTGGGAGGCTGAGGAGGGAAGACTGCTTCAGCTCAGGAGTTCAAGACCAGGCTGAGCAAGAGACAGACTCTGTCTCTACCAAAAATAGAAAAAAAATTACCCAGGTGTGGTGACACATACCTGTAGTCCCAGCTGCTCAGGAGGCTGAGGCGAAAGCATCAGTTGAGCCCAGGAGTCTGAGGTTGCAGTGAGCTGTGATGACACCACTGCACTCCAGCCCAGGAATCAAAGTGAGACTCTGTCTCGATAAATAAATAAATAAGCACCTGGTTATAACAAAGTGAAACTACAGAACCATAAGGATGAAGAGAGCATCTTATGAGACCAGGAGCAACACACAGGTATCTATTAATTACACATGGTAATTAAGTCTGTGGTAGATTCCCCAACAGTAACAAGAAAGATTATAGGGAAATTGCACATATATATTCAAAAATATCATACAAAATTATAATCAAATATTTCATATTCAACCAAATTATGATTTAAAGTAAAACCACAAAAAGGCTTAGCTCCTGGTAATTGATGGAAAATTACTAAGGGCAAGATGTGAACTCAAAGGAAAAAATAAGAAACAAAAACAATATTTGGTAGAGATATTGATAAAATGCATTTATAACTCTTATTACTGAATGAAAAGCAAATAACAAAATACAAAATGACTAAATTATATCAAGTTAAAAGTGAATTAAAATTTACTCTATATGAAAACAAGGGAGTTAGAAGAAAGAAAAAATCATGTGGAGTTCGTTGCTTATGAAGAGCAGAGATGGTGTACATGCCTTTAGATCTTACTAAAGGGTAAAATAGATACAGAATTTTATTTTGATAAGGAAAATTTGAAACAGTTCTAGAATATGATTATTTAATGATGATTTGTGGCAATAGTTCTCTGTGAAAACAAACTAGATATTCACCACACATCTTGTAGCAAAATAAAATCCAGATGGGTCAAATCCACTTAATTATCCAGTTAATATTTATTAAGTACCACCTGTATGCCCCACACTTCAATGTAATTGGACACAAAAGAGAGAGTTTATACCATATGTTACAGAGTTGGAAAGAGAAATAAATACAGGGATATATTGCAATAGAATGTAATAAAATGACAGAACAGGAAAAGATCACAGGTACATATTTTAAAGAAAAATAAATCAGGCTCAAAAGCTAAGAAGTGCGTGGGTATGCCACTGACATAAGGTACCAGGAACGTTATCTCTAGAGAGAGACGTCTGAGCAGAAACCAGAGTGGGTGATGGGCAGAGTCCTGAGATGACCCCAGGAAACATTCCGGGAAGAACTAGAAATGCACGACGAGCCTGCGGTGGGAAGGAACTCGGAGTCGCGGGCGGAACGCAGGGGCTGGCGCGGCAGGGCGGGTGCGCGGCGGGTGCGGACGGGACACGCGCACGCAGCGCGGGCCTCGGAGACCGCGGGCGCCCGGAAGCAAGAGGCGCGGGGGCTGTGGCCGTGGATGCTCGCGCCCCGAGGCGGCGCGGCCTCTGCTCGGACAAAGCCCCGCACTGGACGCCGCCTCCCGCCTCCAGTGTCCGCCCGCCATGTGCGCTGACACCGCGTCCCGGGTCCCGCCTCCCGCCGTCCACGCAGCTGTGTGCGGGCGACTCCGCCTCCGCGTCCCGCGTCCCGCCTCCCGCCGTCCACGCCGCTGTGTGCGGGCGACTCCGCCTCCGCGTCCCGCGTCCCGCCTCCCGCCGTCCACGCAGCTGTGTGCGGGCGACTCCGCCTCCGCGTCCCGCGTCCCGCCTCCCGCCGTCCACGCAGCTGTGTGCGGGCGACTCCGCCTCCGCGTCCCGCGTCCCGCCTCCCGCCGTCCACGCAGCTGTGTGCGGGCGACTCCGCCTCCGCGTCCCGCGTCCCGCCTCCCGCCGTCCACGCAGCTGTGTGCGGGCGACTCCGCCTCCGCGTCCCGCGTCCCGCCTCCCGCCGTCCACGCAGCTGTGTGCGGGCGACTCCGCCTCCGCGTCCCGGGTCCCGCCTCCCGCCGTCCACGCAGCTGTGTGCGGGCGACTCCGCCTCCGCCTCCCGCGTCCCGCCTCCCGCGTCCCGCCTCCCGCGTCCCGCCTCCCGCGTCCCGCCTCCCGCGTCCCGCCTCCCGCGGTCCACGCCGCTGCGTGCGGCGATGCCGCCTCCCGTGTCCGCCCGCTGTGTGCGCCGATGCCGCCTCCCGCCTCCCGTGTCCCGCCTCCCGTGTCCCGCCTCCGTGTCCTCCCGCTGTGTGCGCCGATGCCGCCTCCAAGAGCCCGCGCCCACAGGCGGCCGCCACTCACGGCCCGGAAGGCGTGCTCTGCATGCACTGCTTGGTTCTGGAGGTCCTCTTTCTCTGGAGAGTGTCTTTCTCTGGAGAGTGTCTTTCTCTGGAGAGTGTCTTTCTCTGGAGGGTCTCTTCCTCTGGAGGGTGTCTTCCTCTGGAGGGTGTCTTTCTCTGGAGGGTGTCTTTCTCTGGAGGGTGTCTTCCTCTGGAGGGTGTCTTCCTCTGGAGGGTCTCTTCCTCTGGAGGTCCTCTTCCTCTGGAGGTCCTCTTCCTCTGGAGGGTGTCTTCCTCTGGAGGGTGTCTTTCTCTGGAGGGTGTCTTCCTCTGGAGGGTGTCTTCCTCTGGAGGGTGTCTTCCTCTGGAGGTCCTCTTCCTCTGGAGGGTCTCTTCCTCTGGAGGGTCTCTTCCTCTGGAGGGTGTTTTCCTCTGGAGGTCCTCTTCCTCTGGAGGGTGTCTTCCTCTGGAGGTCCTCTTCCTCTGGAGGGTGTCTTCCTCTGGAGGGTGTCTTCCTCTGGAGGGTCTCTTCCTCTGGAGGTCCTCTTCCTCTGGAGGTCCTCTTCCTCTGGAGGGTGTCTTCCTCTGGAGGTCCTCTTCCTCTGGAGGGTGTCTTCCTCTGGAGGGTGTCTTCCTCTGGAGGGTGTCTTCCTCTGGAGGTCCTCTTCCTCTGGAGGTCCTCTTCCTCTGGAGGGTGTCTTTCTCTGGAGGGTGTCTTTCTCTGGAGGTCCTCTTCCTCTGGAGGGTCTCTTCCTCTGGAGGGTCTCTTCCTCTGGAGGGTGTCTTCCTCTGGAGGGTCTCTTCCTCTGGAGGTCCTCTTCCTCTGGAGGGTGTCTTCCTCTGGAGGGTGTCTTCCTCTGGAGGGTGTCTTCCTCTGGAGGTACTCTTCCTCTGGAGGGTCTCTTCCTCTGGAGGGTCTCTTCCTCTGGAGGGTGTTTTCCTCTGGAGGTCCTCTTCCTCTGGAGGGTGTCTTCCTCTGGAGGTCCTCTTCCTCTGGAGGGTGTCTTCCTCTGGAGGGTGTCTTCCTCTGGAGGGTCTCTTTCTCAGTGTCGGCTCCCGGGTCTGTGAGGGTCTGGGTGACGTTTGTCACCAAGAGTGCAGCTGTCCTCCCAGATCTGGGTGTCTCCGGGAAAACTTAACACATTTACCACGTCATTTATAGAACGAAGGAAGTTCGGTCAGAATCCAGACTATATACTTCCATTTCACTCTGGCCTGGAACGTCCTTTTTTATTAGACATTATCATAGTTTCACAATTCGTCTCTACTTAATCTTGTTGCGAGTGTTGTGGGTTTTCCTTTCGAATGTGAGTCATCTGTGTCTTTGAAAAGACCATCTTCGGTTTGGATGGCCTCATTGTCAACTAGGACAAGCCCATGTTTACTGGCGGTCTGGGTAAAGTGGCTGAACTCGGAGGTGGGGACGACTGAAGAAGAGGACGCACGCATTCCCGTCTTCACCGTGCTCCGGTCTCCCGGCACGGGTGAGGCAGGGGCGGGGTCTCCCGGCACGGGTGAGGCAGGGGGGTCTCCCGGCACAGGTGTGGGCAGGGCGGGTCTCCCGGCACGGGTGAGGCAGGGGCGGGGTCTCCCGGCACAGGTGTGGGCAGGGCGGGTCTCCCGGCACAGGTGAGGCAGGGGGGTCTCCCGGCACAGGTGAGGCAGGGGCGGGGTCTCCCGGCACAGGTGAGGCAGGGGGGGAGGTCTCCCAGCACAGGTGAGGCAGGGGGGGAATCTCCCGGCACAGGTGTGGGCGGGGCGGGTCTCCCAGCACAGGTGTGGCGGGGCCGTGGAGCTGACTGCCAGCGGATCAGGGAGCAGCGAGAAGCGCCATCCGCGCAAGGCGGCAAAATGAAAGGCCAGTTAAGGAGCACCGAGTACGGCCTGCGGAGGCAGGTGGGAAGAAGCAGCACGGGCTAGTCAGGGAACTGAAAGCAGACTAGTGTCGCCGTATCAAAGAAAATTGTTCAGGTGGAGGGTACAGTTCTGAGCTGGACCATTGTATCAATGAAGCAAGACATAGGATGTTGATGTTGGTGGGCAGAAGATGTATAATTTTGTCATCTGTGAAAAGATTTGTATTTGAACATTTAAATAAATGAAATGTTTACTTTTCTAATCTATGAACATGTGAAATACATATGAAATATATGAAATGCACATAAAACATGAAAGAAATTATTTATACATTTATTTTTATTTTTTAAAGTATTTCTATTTTTTCACAAAAGATTGATACAACTGAAGATGGATATTTACTTCTAAATGCTATAAAAGTGTATGCTATGGAAAAATGACTATGATTATTCAATCTTCCATTTGTATCCTTATACCTTCATAAATTTCCATTCTAAATAAATATCCATTGGAGAAAAGTACTAAATTAAAATAACCAGACTAGTACATATCACTAAGTGTTAAACCAAGATATTTTTTAAAAATTTTATATTTGATCACCTTATTGCCATTAAAAATAAGATTACTAAAATAATGCTAATGTCAAATGAGTGTTTATCATTACTACATTATAAAATAAAGCAAATTGAAATATACTTTTATAATTAAAAATATATTTAGTATGTTTTTTATAATTTGCACAATATATTAGGAGAGTGGTTCATGTATGTATCTATAATGCATACGAATGTATACACATGTATCTATGTACATACATGGAACATGGAAAAATAAGTTGGATGGATTTTATCTGATTTAAATGATCATGCGTAAAGATGAATTCTAATAAACAGAACCCACTAGACTGAGGCAGTGATAGTCTCTGTGGAAGTAATTGAAATGAGTCTCCTATGCCTTTCACGGTTTCAGAGACTGGGCAGCATCTCTCTTCTGTGGGCTCCGACTCTCACGGCCACGGTGGAGCTTCTAATGGGTTTCACTTCACCTGCCTGTCTACAGGAGCACTGCCAAGGACTCTAGTTTGCCCCCCAGCCATATGTTTCAGTATGTCTCTATTGCTGTCGAAGCCAAACTCTGATGTGCTTCATAAATTTTTGGATGATCTTGCAGAATGTGAATTTAAAAATTAATGAGCATGGATTAACACTCTCCCTGGGAAGTCTTTGTTTATGTGCTTAACACATTAGACCTATGACCCGTTCAAATCATTTTCATTGCATTATTGCAAACCTATGATCCCGACAGGTGCAGTGCAATTGGATAATGCACCATAATAAATAACACCATTGTCCTAGCAGCTTCATTTCACCAGTTTAAAACGTGTGAAACGGTGGGACTATGCAGAGATAGAAGCCTACCAGATTTTCTCAGAAAAAGTAAATAAGTCAATGCAGATTAAACTATACCATCAAATTTAAAAATTATGTTGGAAGTGATTATAAAATACAGAAAATACACTTTAATATTTCAAAAATAATACAACAAACTGAAAATAGGCATAGAGAGTAAACATATTTTGTAAGAAGGATGTAGATATGATAACATCTCATTTGGAATTGAACACATAGCTGGACACTTTAAAAATGCTTTAGCACAGAGTGAATGTGGAGCAGTCATCATGCACAAGCCAAAGGGACTGGCCAACTGCATGGGCTGTATGTAAATCTCACAAAAGAACGCTAAAGCCAGAACTATGCATTTTTTAATTTATTTACTTCAGAATAGTATAGGGTTACAAATGTTTTCATTACATAAATTGCTGGTTATTCTTTGACATATCTATTTCCAAGATATTTGTATAAGTGCACACTTTCAAGAGCTACTAGGAGTTGTAGTTTACTTGAATTTTAACGCTATCATTTTTCAAGAACCCCGAGAATTTATTTGTGCTCAAACTTGTAATAGTAATAAAAAATGGATAATCACAGTCACAGAACAATGAGTAAAAACAAAAAATGCCCCCAGTGAACGGGATTATCTATGAAATTATTTATGTCAACATCCTTGACCATATTCGTTCAACATTTTCATCCAATCACAGATAGCATGGATGACATGCTTATCTAATTGTAGGTGTTCCAACTGGCATGTACTTAAACTTAATATATCTAAACGGTGTGTAATGGTGTTCACAGCAAGCAAGATTTGATTTTTAAACAGAATGCACCCCCCACAAACTAAACAAAAACAAGCACTGTTCAACACTAAATACTGCCCACATTTCATAAGCAGCAAATATGCAGCTATGTGAAAAGGACTAACCAGGCAACCGAAACCATCTGGGCAATTATTTGCTGTTCCCTGAGATAATTCTTTGATCTTATGTTGCATTAATTGTACTCCAGTTTTAAGAAAAGAGTGATACAGATTCATTTATTACAAGGCTCCTGGGTGAAAAATTTGAAGAAGACAATCAATGCTATTAAAGCACAGATCCAATACCTAAGCACAAGTACATGCCATGTGTTCCATCATTCTAAAACCTTCTAGTTACTCCTTCCTATACTTATTCCTCAAACTCCTCTTTATTCTTAGGACACGTTGTTTCCAGGTTTGCATTTGCTCTCTATTATTGACAGGATTGGTCTAGTCTGGTGGCCTGGGAGCATGATATTTAAAGAAGTCACATTTGTACTGTTGTTAACTCTGAAGGTTTTGTAAATGAACATTTCTAACTGAAAAATTAGACACTTGAAATTAAGGCTTGTGTGTAGGACTGCTTCTTTTCTTTCATGGGTCTCTTCATGTGTAAGACACTCTATGTATGAGTGTTCAGTTCTGAGCCATTATATTTTAAGATGCCATGGAGAAAATATAATTTTCATCTTAATTTTCTTGGAAGATATCAATTTTCAAAATGCTTAGCTGAATATCAAAACATGAAATTTCCTTTAATCAGCAACATAAAATCATTGCTTTCTAGTTTGGGTGTAAAATAGAACATAAAAGTTGCTAATAATTATTTTTTTCTTTATGGGTAAATGCAGGAGGAAAAGTGTGTTCATTTTTTATTGTCTAGTAACGAATTAGTATCACGTCAGTGAGATACAACACGCATTTATCACCTGACAGTTTCTGTGACTCAGAAATCCAGGCACAGGTGGCTGGGCTTTCTGCTGAGGGTTTCACAAATTTGAAATCAAGGTGTCTCTTGCTCTTATCTGGAGTTTGTAGTCCTCTTTCAGGTAGGTTATTAGAAAATTTGTTTCTTGCAGCTGCAGTAATGAGACCCTTGCTTTCTTGCTAATGGTTGGCTGGGCCCACTCTCAACCCCAGAAAAGCTGCCCAGGTTCTGCCCCTGTGGTGTTTGCACAACATGGCAGCTTGAAAAACAATAGGAGCCTCTGTTCAGTCTTCTAAAATGGAGTCTTATATTGATATAAAAGGAGAGACTATCTCATCTCCTTTGTCTCATAATATAACCTCATCAAAATGACTATCCCGTTATCTTCAAGTCTTGCTCACACTCAGAGGGAAAGGCACATATTCCAGTGACCACAATCTCAGTGACCATGTTGGAAGTCTGCCTACACAAGAAGAAATATATACATTTTGCTTGAAGACGTCCATCCTTTCTGAAAGTTTAGAGACTATTTGTAATTCATTCATACGTTTATTCACTCCTTCAGTAAAGGCTTAAAAGTGCCTGGGCAGTACTTCAGTGCAATTCTGTGCTAAGTACCTGTAGTTAGTGCAGTCTCCAAGTCACAGTCCCCAAGAAGACTGCCATCACTCAGATGCCACCCACCCTTCTGATCTACTGGCTACCAACCTGGGCATTTCTACAATCCCTTATGTTTGATAACTTGCTAGAATGACTGACAGAACTCTGGAAAGCACTGTACTTATGATTATAGTTTCATTTTAAAGGATAGAAATCAGGACCAGACAAATAAGAACACATACGGCAAAGTCTGGGAGGATCCCACACGCAGAGCTCCCAAGTCCTCTTCCGTGTCAGTCTTCCAATGCATCAACGTGTACATGAGCCAGAGAACTCACTAATGTGGCTTTTCATGGGGGTTTCCTTACCCATTAAATCAGGTGGAACTGATTTAATCATTGGCCATGGGATGTAACTGAACTCAATCCCAGCTCCCCTCCCTTGACTGGAGGGTGGGCTAATTCCATGTAGCTGGAATCCTCAACCCCAGTCACATGATTAGTTCCTCTGGTGTGACCTAACCCCATTCTGAGTCATTGCTGTACCTAAACTCAGGTGTGGTCCACAGGCCTACCATAGCAAAGACATGCCTATCACCTAGAAAATTCCTAGGGTTTAGAAACTCCTTCTAAGAACCCTAGGATGAAGACCAGAAAAAATATTTATCATATAACAGGCTCTTATGTGCCCATGGTGAACATGGTAGACAGAGGTTTTGTCTTTCCAAGGGTAACATAATGAAAGAATTAAAAAAATTAAAAACATATATTAAAAAAGTGAAATAGAGGATAGAAAAAAAGGAAACTATGAAAACAAGTACCAGGGAGAGCTGAACTCTCCAAGAAGATAGACAAAGTCTTCCTTGAGAAGTGATATGTAAGTTAAGGTTAAAAAGAGATGAATAGTAAGAGAAAATATGGTAAAAGTGAAGTGTTTCAGGAAAGAAATCACCATATAGGAAGTTTCCATATAAAATAAAGCATGAGACAAGAGGTGAAATGAAGCTCTAGCATCCATCTAGAAACAGAGCTTGTAGGTAGGACTGGTGAGATACAGCCTGGGTAGGCAAAAAGGCAAAGACCATTGAGAACTCTATAAGATATTAAGGAATGAGGAATTTAACTCAGACAATGGAAAATCACTGAAGGATTTTCAGTGATAGTTCTGTGATCATCAATGTATAAATGTATTTTTGATTGGTCTACTTCAGTCATGGTGAGAATTGATGTGTACTGTGGCTTCTATGATGCTAGCAGCATGGATGAAAAAAGGTAAACACATCAGAAGGGTACATAAGAAATAAAATTAGCATATGGCTATTTTAGGTAGAATTACAGTTGTAGAAGAATAGGGAAAACAAGTATCACTCTACTTTTCTAACCTAAGTACCAGAGGCCAGCGAGGAATACTGCAGGAGAAATGCAGAGACACAGGATATAAACTCAAATCTGAAATGTTGAGTTTGGCATACCTGCCGAGTACCCACGTCACAATATCATAGATAGCTGAGTATAACTTATTAAATCTCAAAGATAAGTGAAAAAGAAATAGATTTAGGAGAATCATTGGCATACACATGATGATGAAAGTCTCTGGAGTTGATGAGTTCATTAAGAAAGTAAATAGAATGAAAGAACAGTAGATCTCAGACAATTCTGAAAAATGCCAGAATTTAAGAAAAAAATATTGAAGCAAAGCTGGCTCAAATATAACTATCAAAGCTAACCAAGAGACAATCAATATCTAGAAAGGGAAGAAATCGAGAGGGTGTGGTCATGAAATTCAAGGGCATTTGACTCAAGTGTTTAGATGAGGCTAACTGAATCTAAGAGATGGACTCGTTTGATTTGCAGACTTTCATGATGCATTTAACTGAAAGTTATTCTTTCTCTGGGGTGGGAAAATTGATGACTAGAGAGAAGTGAAAAATAAATTATCTTTTATCTCTTATTGGCTAGTGAGAATGACAAAAAGCCTGATTATCAAGACAGATAACCTCCCACAGAGGAAGAACAGGAGCTGTGGAAGCAAGTGCTTTAAGCCAACATGTCTGGGCTCAGCCACTTGCTGCATGAGCCTGCAGGGGATCATGTGAGGCTCCTTTTGTGATCACTTTCCAGTCTCTCACACTTGAGGAGACAAATCAGGTAAACATCTGTGAACCAGAGGTTAATGGGTGAGTTTAAAGCGGTATAGGGATCTACTAATAATTCAAGTAAAACAAAGGGAAAATGCCTTTCTCAGAGTGACGAAGGGGGCTAATGTAGAGCTAGGCACTGCCTGCATTAAGTGGGAATAATTTCATTTTATTGTCATTTATTATGTGTCCATTCTTTTGCTCTTTGCTGTTTGCAAAAACAAAATAAAAATTTCCCTTTATAAGCTCTAGCACAGTATAAGTTTATTTACTTGTATATAATGTGGGATAAAAATTCAAGGGATGGGATTAGGAGAAAGAATCTAGGATGTATAAATGAAGAGCCTCAAAGGCTAATCCTTGGAGTTTCTCACAGAGCAGCTGCTCTGCCCTGTGCTATGGGCGTGGGCAAACCAACACGCCAGGAATGTACAGAGTGGAACTGCCATTTGTCATTTTTAACCTCACAGCAACTCAGAAAGAGATTATGAATATCTTTCTACAGAAAAATAAATTGATAGTAACACAGATTCAATAACTTCTCAAACTGAAAAAATAATTCTGTCTTGTTTGTAAAGTGTCTATAAACCATGCTACATGTCTCACTTAGACTTGTAAGTATGTGCATGTGATTAATATCCATAAGAACTAGATTAACTGATAATTTTTTAGCTAACGAAGAGAATTGGAAATACTACATTATTTCAAAATGATACCACAGCTTATATTCTATAAATGCCAGGCAAGTTAGTTTGCCTCAAGGGGAAAGTACATCACTTATATTCAAATGCTGACAGTAAATCTTCCAGTCACACTCTCAGCCCTTGAAGAAAGTCAGTAGATAGGATGCATGGACCCATGCTGAAAGCCACAAGCATATAGCCTTTTGCTTTCCATGTTTTATTTCTTAACAATTTGTAAAAAACATTTTTCTAGTCATTCTTTGCTCATATTATAAATATGACCTTTCTTTAGGACATATATTAACCTCAAGCATAAACTTTATGGGATGTCATAATAATATGGCAGGATACTCATTCCTAGTACTTCCCAACTGTTTTAATGAAAGAGCATGAACTGACAAATTATAATAGGACAGGAATTGAAGTTGTTAAATATGCCATAAATTTACACAGAGCTTGGCCTCATAAATTTAGGAGAAAACAATAACAACAAATACTATATATATAAAGATCTTATTTTTGCCCAATATCTTTGCTTTAAAGTGTATTAATTTTAAAAAACCAAAATTCTCTAACTGTATACACACACACACACACACACACACACACACACACACACACATATAAATTATTCTGCCTAAAATATGCCATTGATGTAATATGTCTGTGTGCCCTTTATAAATGATTCAACATAGTGCCGATTATCTTAAAGGCAACTAAGAAGAGGAGGCTCTTTTATCTCCATGGGTTCGGATTTATAGCTCTGATGTCCTAAAACTGCCAGAGTGGTTCTTTTGAGGGACATAACAAATAAGCTAGTGTCATTGGCATTTTGCCATAATATGCATAAAATTATAAATTTATCTCTCTTGAGATCCAAATTTTAGTTCTGTATGAGCTGATACAAAAACTGAAGCGTTTAAGAAATGTTCTGTGTGAATAACCTCCTATTTGTTCCAGACAATGCTCATTCCTCTTAGTTATGTCACTGATCAGATCAGAGATGTGAAAGGGCTTAGTGTTTTCATAAGCACCTGTTTACATGGCAAGCATCTGGGAAACTCTACTGGTTTGTAGTCACCAAAAGCATTTCCTTGGACACTCTTTTTTTTTTTTACCATTTGTGCATAATGTTCTAGTTATGTTATTTTATTTTCATGATATTTGAAGCTGCCTCACAGCTTATAACTAACATTTGGAAAACATCTAGGTTTAACTTCAGCCAATTTGAAGCATTAACGGAGATAGGAATTAAAAGGCTCTGGAACATGTTTCAAACCATGTAAGCCAAGGAATTACCTTAGCTTGGTCAGACTTACTTTTAATTTCAGGGAAAATCATCTAAGAATTATGAATGATCCACAGTAAAATGACTTGGTGAACTGTCCATCTCCAAAATCACTTGAACAAGGCAGAAAGGCTATGCAAATTGTAAGAGATATTGTTACTTTAAGATAGAGTGAGATGAATAAGGAGAGTTAATCATCAAAGCATGACATAGAATTGCAGCCAGAGCCATTTCTTCTTGGGGCAGTGAAGGCGGGGAAGTAAATTGATTGGAGAGAGAAGAAAGATGAGTTTTTCAAATTACTCTTAGAAAATTAAATTCAGAAAAATCAAATGAGAATGAGAATTTTTTAAAAAATAGTATTGTAACAGAAGTTTTTTAGGGAAAACAATTTTATAATTACAAAAAAATAAGTGTCCTTGTAACATAATGAGCTCAAATACACTGATATGAAAATACTAGTGTTAACAATGATTTTGAAAGACTGTCTCAAAATTTTCCCATTATTTCTATGGAAAGCATGGTTAAATTTAGTACAATCAAGAGTCTGCCCCATGGACCATCCTGTTTTATTTGGACGTTATTTCCTGGGTAACTCTTGGATCAAGCTATGGTCTCTGGAGTTAAGGACTATGCTCATGGCTTAAAGTGTGACCTTTATCACTTGGGGTGATGCCTGGGCAGCATAGGGAGACCCTTTCCCAGCAGCCATACCCCGCAATAAAGAAAAATTGACCCTATAGGACTTTGTTTTATAAGTCAAGTCATCTTTTTATTATTTTATCTTATACTTTCATTGAAAATAATAATTTTTTTCTGAAAAAAGTGGACTTCAGTTTTGGTTAAAACAGAACAGGAAAAAAATGAATGATAGCAGTGTATTGACTATTAAAATAATTTCTGGCATGACCATTTAAGATGATAAAATAAATATTGTCAAAACAAAAATATACCCTGAAGATCAATTTTCTAGAGACTATATAACTTTCCAGAGCTAAATTATTTCTAAGATTCATCTTTTAATGTGAATATTTGCTGAAAAATGTCTTCTTTGGCATAACTCAATCATCAAAATCATTTTAATAACTTCTCTAAAATTATTTTCCCTCTGGGAGGCCGAGGCAGAAGGATGGCTGCAGCTCAGGGATTCGACCCCAGCCTGAGCACAGTGAGACCCAATCTCTATCCTTAGAAACAAGAAACAAAATGAAAAAAAGGACCAAAAAATACACAAAACCAACAAAACCCAGTCTGGCGCTCTGGCAAGTGCCTGTAGTCCCAGCTACCCAGAAGGCTGAGGCGGGAGGATCGCTCATGGCCCAGGACCTGGAGCTTGTGGTGACCTTCCCTCACTGCACTTTGCCCAGGACACCCAGTGACACTCTGTCTCCATAAAATAAAATAAAAATAAAATAAAATAAAATAAAATAAAATAAAATTAAATTAAATTTGCCCTTGCTCTCTTTTCACCAGTTAGAATTTTTAGTATTTTTTTTTTTTTTATGTTTCCAGAACCTAGCTAGTACCTATTATAAAATCATAACTTAAGGAATATTTGTGAAATGATTATAGAACTCAGGTGCACAATTTAATGCTACTCACTAGTTCAAGAAAATCTTCTATCTGTAGTCTATTTGTACTTATTTTTCTCTCTCTTTTGTGCTTTCTTTATTCATTCTTATTAAAGATAATGAACACTTTGTATCTATGCCCAACTTATAAGGTAGTCTTTTGAAACAAATATTTATGTGGACATGCATACTTCTTCCCTCTACCATTCCATTTATTTTCTTATGGGGAATAATAGAACCAAAATCAAAATATATATCATAATTATACACACACACACACAGAATGTTATACACATGCAAATATGCACACATTTGCAAATTCACAAATTGCATTGCACAAATTGTGGGGCAGAGACAGCTTAACAGCCAGAGACTAAGGGCCATCATATACCATTTCCTCCATACATCAAAGTGACAAGTTTTCTTTTATACCTGAGTCAAGTGCCCCTCCACAGTTTGTCTTAGGGTCAACAGAGAGGCTGGCATTTGTGATACTACAAGAAGAAGATGAGCCCGGGTGACTCAGCAAAGAGTTGAAAAAGCCACTTATCATTGACTAGGAAATTTCAAAACAGCCACTTAGAAGAAGTAATAATGATACACATTTAAAATAAGTTCTAGCTTTTTCCAGTAAAACACTTAGGATCTATAAAAGAGTTACAGTATTTTCTTCAGAATTTGAAATATTGAATATCTGCAAAAGGCATACAGTGGGGATGCAGAGGAGTACAATGTTAGGAGTCTCTTAGGTAGTTCAGATATTTCAATTTTTTAGATTATATGGCAGGCATTTTTATTGATTACTGAGAGGCTGATTTTCTCATCTGTTTCCACCTTAGTAATTAATATCCTTAATTTTATATTTTAAAATGATTTTGATAGATATACATATTCACATATATATGTATATGTACACAATATGAGAATATATATATCTTATAGATATCTATGTGTGTTCAAATAATATGAAATTTAGTTTTAATTGCATTTGATTTTTATAAAAAGAATATTGTGTATTGTTTGTTTTCTTCTGGATTTTTTTCACTCAACATCCTACTGCAAAGTTATTTATCATTGCTGTGACATGGAGAGGGATATCATTCATTTGGAATGGAGTGTGTTATTTTGGCTATAAAAATGATTTAATAATCTTTTGTATTATTAATGGACATCTGGATTATTTCCACTATTTTGCTATTTTGGGCATTGTCTTAAAATCTGGTTAGAATGTGCAGGAATTTTTTTTTTAATATTCACTTAAAAATGACATTGCTGCCTTATGGAGTGTGTGCATTTCAATTTTAGTAGGCAATGCCAAATAATTTTAAAAAGTCATGTATAAGTGATTCTATTAGTCCACATCCTCTCTAGCACATCATTTTAATAGATATTTTTATTCTTGTCATTTTTACAGTGCAAAAAAGTGTTACATTATGTGTTTTGTTTGCATTTCTCTGATTTAAAATTAATTTGTTTTAGTTGCTTTATGTGTGTATTGAACGTGTTTATGTTGTAGAGACAATAATAAGAAGCATCTGACCTAATTATACTATGTGTAGGCTTTGCCTAGCTTTGCAAGAAGATATCATATCTGATATATAGCAAGAAAGGCAAAAAATAGATTTAGATTAATCAATGTAAAAGCACTGCCAGGATTAATTTGTACAGGACTCGAAGCAAGAAAGTTTGAGTTTACATCCACTTGAACTCCATATGATGGTAAAGATATTTCTTATTTTCATTAAAAAAAAATAAGATTTTCTGTTTTATTATATTCATTATATCTTTATTATATCCCCTCTAAGAATCTCCCAATAAAATACAGTTTATATTATTATACTTAAGAGAGAAAAGATCATTTTTATATACTTATTCTTTTAACAAATATGAATATGCCCTCTATAGCATATTATATAACATCCTTTTCTTCTATGTCTAAGGAGCATAAATTACTTTTTATGCCTATTCTCCTGATAAGCATAGAAATATGTTATATAGCACTTAACATCATCAATTAATTCAACAGGATTGGAGATGGCTTTCTGATGGGCATGTGGTGAAGGGTTTACCGAGACCGGTCCCCGCAGCCACACTGACGGCATCGTGGTGGAACAGACAGGGCGGCGCGATCGGCCTCACCAGGGGCCCCGCCGTGCGAATTATTAACAGCACATACTGAAAACAACAAACGGGATCCTCCATCTGTTCACTCCAGCAGTAACAAGAATAGAAAATTGTATAAAATTCCTAAATGCCCAATGATAGGAGAAACATTTTATATTACAGCCTTTGTTTTGGGTGAGATATTATGAAGTGAGGAAAATACATGTTTTATTTTACTAAGAGAAAAAGTAGACTTGTAGAAACATAATTAAAACCACAAAAATAGGGAAGCATAGAAGAATGAGTAGAAAGAAATGCACCTTAATGGTTACATTAGGACAGCAGTCCATGGTGGCTCTTCCTTCTCCCAGAGACTTTCTGTGGCATGCAGATGGCTGTCTACTCCCTGTTTCTGCATGTGGTCTTTCCCTCTCTGTTTCAGTCTTTTTCTTTAATTTTATTATTTTATTTCACTGGATTATGGATGTACAAACACTTTGATTATATAAATTGCCTTTGCACTTCCCCAAAAGTGTACCCATCCCCCTGGCAGCACACACTGCATCCATTAGTGTAGATTTATCCATCCCCTCCTCCCCCTCCCACATGCCAGACACTTTATGAATATCATTTCCCATATGTGTACATCAGAGTTGATCAATTAGTACCAATTTAATAATGAGTACATCTGGTGTTTTTGTATTTCCATTCTTGTAATATTTCACTTAGAAGGATGGGGTCCAGCTCCCTCCATTAATACAATAGGTAGTTCATCATTTTTTGTGGCTGAGTAATACTCCATGGTGTCCATATACCACATTTTATTAATCCACTCATGTACTGATGGGCACTTGGGTTGTTTCCACATCTTTACAACTGTGAATTGTGCTGCTATAAACGTTCAAGTGCAGAGATCCTTTTAATAGAATGTCTTTTCTTCCTATGGGTAGATGCCCAGTAGTGGGATTGCTGGATCAAACGGTAGTTCTACTTAAGCTCTTTGAGGTATCGCCATACTCCTTTCCATCGAGGTTGCACCAGTTTGCAGTCCCACCAGCAGTGTAGGAGTGTCCCTGTCCCTCTACAGCCACGCCAGCATTTATTGTGTTGGGAATTATTGGTGAAGGCCATTCTCACTGGGGTTAATTGGTACATCACTGTGGTTTTGATTTGTATTTCCCTGATGATTACAGATGTGGAGCATTTTTTTCATATGTTTGTTGGCCATTAGTCTATCTACTTTTTTTTCATGTTTCAATTTTAATCAAGGGTTATTGAAAGGGCTATTGAAAGTATTTAATAAAAGTAAATATGTAGAGAAAATTCAAAGGATGTTGGTCATTTTTAGAGCCCATATCTGCTTTAGTAAGTCTGACTGGATTGAATAAGGTAATATTGATATGATACAAGTAAAACAGAAGGGAAACTTTTCATTAATTTGAAACTATTATCATTTGTTTTGCTGGATGCAAAAGAGAAAGCAATAAAAGGACAAGAAATTATGTCTAAAAAAACCAGAAAATATGTAACAAATTCTCACATAAGCTTTTATAAAAATCAATTTGTATTTTAAGATTTTTTTTTACTTTTTAAAATTTAATTTATGTTTTATTTCAGCGTATTATGGGGGTACAAACGTTAAGGTTACATACATTGCCCTTGCCTCCTTCCCTCTTCGAGTCAAACCTTCAAGAATGTCCATCCCCCAGACGGTGCGCATCACACTCAGTATACATAGTCTATCTACTTTTGAAAAGTTTCATTAGTGTCCTTTGCCCACTTTTTGATTGGGTTGATTGATTTTTCTTGCTGATTTTCCTGAACTCTAAATAGATTCTAGTCATCAGCCCTTTATTGGGTGTGTAACATGCAAATATTTTCTCCCATTCTGTAGGTTGTCTGTTTGTTGATCATTTTGAGGTAAGTCCCATCTATGCCTATTTTGTTAAGGATTCTTATCATAAAAGAGTGCTCAATTGTGTCAAATGCTTTTTTCTGCTTGTATTGAGAGGACCATATGGTCTTTGCTTTTATTTCTATTTGTGTGGAGAATTACATTTACAGACTGTGTATACCTGCATCTCTGGGATGAAGCCCACTTTGTTGTGATGGATTATTTGTTTGATGAGCAGCTGAATTCAATTTGCTAGGATTATATCGACAATCTCTGCATCTATATTCATGAGGGAGATTGGTCTGTAGTTTGCTTTTTTTGTTGGGTCCTTTCCTGGTTTTAGTATGAGGGTGATGTTAGCTTCATAAAATGTGTTGTGGAGGATTCCTTCTTTCCCAATATTGTGGAATAATTTCTGCAGGATTGGCACCAGTTCTTTGTAACTCTGGTAGAATTCAGGTGTGAAACCATCTAGTCCAAAATCCTTTTTTTATAGGAAAGTTTTTTATTACTGCTTCAATTTTGGTACTTGACATTGGTCTCATCAGGAGTTCTATTTCTTCCTGATAGAGTCTAAGGAGGCTGTGTGTTTCTAATAATTTGTCCATTCCCTCCACATTTTCAAGTTTATGTGTATAAAGATTTTTATAGTATTCATTGATGATATTTTGTTTTTCTGTGGTATGTGTTGTAATTTCTCCTTTTGCATTCCTTATTGAGTTTATTACAGTCCGTTCTTTTCTACTTCTGCATAATCTAGAAAGAGGTATGTCAATTTTGTTTATCTTTTCAAATAACCAGCTTTTGTTTCATTAATCTTCTGTATAGTTCATTTTTATCTATTTCATTTAGTTCTGCTCTGGTCTTTGATATTTTTTTTTCTTCTGCTGGGTTTGCAGTTGGTTTGTTCTTCCTCTTCTAGTTCTTTGAGTTGATTCAATAGATTGTTGATTTGGGATCTTTATGTCTTTTGGATATAGGCATTTAACGTTATGTGCATTTTCCTCCTAGGATTACTTTAGCTGTGTCACACAGATTTTGGTAACTTGTGTCCCATTTATCATTCAGTTCAAAGAATCTTATGATTTCCTTATTAATTTCCTCCTTGCCCCAAGAATGGATCATCAATAGGTTGTTTAGTTTCCACGACTTTGTGTAGAGATGAATGTTTCTGTTGGAGTTGATTTTTAATTTTATTCCACTGTGGTCTGAGAAGATGTATGGTATAACTTCTATATTTTTTTAAATTTCTCAAGACATGTTTTGTGGCCTAGGATGTCATCAATTTTAGAGAATGTCCCATGAGCTATTTAGAAGAACATACATTCAGTGGTTTGGGCGTAGAAAGTTCTGTAACTCTCTCATTCCCATTTGTTCTAGAGTTCTGTTTAAGTCTGTAGATTATTTGTTTATTTTCTCTTTGGAGAATCTATCCTGTTCTGTCAGTGGGGTGTTGAAATCTCCAGATATTACAGTGATATTGTTTATCGTTTTGTTTAGATCAAGTTGTATTTGCTTTATGAATATGGGATCACCTGTGTTAGTTGCATAAATATTTATAATAGTGTCTTCTTGTTGAATTGTTCCCATTACCAATATATAATGACCATTATTGGCTTTCATTACTTTTGTTGATTTGAAGACTATGTTATCTGATGTGAGAACTGTTACACTAGCTTTCTTTTGGTTTCTTTTGCCATGGAATATTGTTTTCCACCACTTCCAACCTTGAGTCTGAATGAGTCCTTGTGAGTTAGCTGTGTTTCCTGAAAGCAGCAGATACTCGGCTTGTGTATATTTATCCTTTTAGCTAGCCTATGTCTCTTTAATGGGCAGTTCAAGCCATTCACATTGATCAGTAGGGTGGATTTTTGTTCATCCTGTTGAGTAGAATTTTGCTCCTTTTTTGTTTAATGTCTTGAGCCATTGTGGTATTGGCTTTTGACCTTTTGCTTTTGGATGTTTTTTCACTGGTGCATGTCTATTTTACAGATTCACATGTAATGAAGTTCTGAGTACTTCCTGCAGGGCAGGTCTTATTTTGACAAATTCACTGAGTGTTTTCTTGTTCAATAAATACTTTATTTCCCCTTCATATATGAAACTTAGTTTTTCAGGGTATGCAATTATAGGCTTGGCATTATTCTCTTCGAGAATACTAAGAATGGGGACCCAATTCTTTCTACCTTGTAAAGTCTCAGTTGAAAAGTCTACAATCCCGATGGATTTTCCCTTTGTAAGTTATCTACTGCTTTTGCCTACAACTTGTAGGAATGCCTCTTTTATGTTTATTTTGGCAGTCTGATGACTATGTGTTGAGGTGTTGTCCCCTTTGTGATGAATCTCTTGGGAATACTTAGAGCTTCTTGTACCTGGATATCTAGATTTCTAGCAAAGCTGGGGAAATTTTTCTCCATTATTTCCTCAAATATTTTTCTAACCCTTATGTATTTTCTACTTCACCCTCAGGGATGTCTGTGATTATTACATTAGGCCTCTAAATATAATCCTGTATTTCTTGTGGGCTTTGGTCTTTCTCTTATTTCTCTGCTCTATCCCTTTAATTGACTAGTTGAATTGAAAGATGTTGTCTTCAAGCTCTGAGATTCTTTTTTTCTGCTTGATCTGACACATTCTTAAAGCTTTCCACTGTGTTTTATAATTCCTTAAATGAATTTTTCATTTCCAGAAGTTCTGTTTTATTTTATTTTATTTTTTTTTTAGTATTTCAATTTCTTCAGTGAATTTTTTCATTCATTTCCTGCATTGTTTTTGTGGTTTATTTATGTTGGGTTTCCATTTTGTCTTGAATTTTATTGAGCATCCTTACAATCCATGTCCAAAATTCCTCATCTGTCATTTCAATATTCTTATTGCAGTTGGAGCTGATGTTCTTTCTTGGAGGTGTCCTTTTACTTTGATTCTTCATAGTTACAGAGTTCTTTTGCTGATTCCTTCTCATTTGGAGCACCTGTTACTTCTTACCTTTGGATTTTCTTTTATTTAGATAATGACACACTGAGTTTAATATCTGAGCCAGTAGGTGGTGCTTGTGTGAGGTATGATTCCACCATACCCTTTATGATGAGTCAGTAAATGTGGTAATAGGGTGTGCAAATTGACGCTCTGTCAGTAAGTGGTACTTGCCAGAAGGAACAATCTGTAATGTTGTTTTTGCATCCAGGGACCAGCTGTATTTCCTTAGGAGAAACACTTGAATACAACAAGTGGCGGGTGGGGCCCTGCAACTTTGAGGTATGTCCTTATTTCTTACCTCAGCAGTGGTGGGTCAGGGAGTGAGGCTGCACATGGCTGGATTCGGTGAGCCTTCTTCAAGCCCCACAAATGCAGAGGGCAAAGATATGTTCTTTGCCTCTGGGAAAAGCTGTCAGGTAGTAGCTGAAGTGGCCCACTCAATCAGAAATTCTGTATGTGGGTTTGGGCTATCTGAGACCTGTAGTCTGGCAGTCTAGAGCAGGCCTCACTCCTTTCTACACTCCTTTATTCTGTGGTTTCTCCCAGGCCTCTGCTGACAGGCAGGACCTCAAACCCACTGAGCTCCTCCATGACTGTGATGCAGGCCAGGAGATTCCCTGCCCAGGACCCTGGCCTCAGCCAGGAGAGTAGCTCACCTATGGGAGGAGGTGTGCCCCATGAGTGCTCCACAGCTAGAACCCACTCTGCACTCTCTTCCCTGTTCTGCCCCTGTAGGCACCCACATCTTGCTACACTAGTGCAAAAATAACCCCTCTGTGCCCACAGGCGATATGATCAAGTCCTAGGTGTACATGATCTGACCTACATCCATCCCCTGGGCCCCAGAGATCAAAACCTGACCATGCCAGAAAGAAGGACTCTGGTCCCAAGGCTTTCTCAACAGGGTGCCCAATCTGATTCAATGTCCCTCCACCTCATGATGTATCTTGCTCTGCTGGAGTTACTGGGCCAGCAGCACCAGGGAAGACCCCCGGGTCGGGAACTCACAGTTCAAGCTCCCGTTTGTCTGCTGCAGGACCCCAAAAGGAAAGGTTTGAGCCCCATTCTCGATGTGGTTGCTCAATTGTCTCTCTTGACAGCTGTGGGTGGGGAAGGTAAAAGAGTGAAAAAATGTCTAGGTAATGGAAGGTCAATCTTCTGGTCATCTCTAGCTCTCTTCTGGGTTGCAGTCCACCCAGAATGATGGGGCTCTGGAGTCATGCATATCACCTGGGACCCACTGAACCCCTGTGTTTACTGAAATCTGGGCTGGAGTTGGAAAATATGTGTGTGGAAACCAGCAACATGGAACCTGATGGGTTTAGGTCCCCTGAGGAGAACAAAGGCATAAGTTGGTAGAGAAGCATTATGGCACCTGGCCTCCAGCTTGGGTCTGTAGGGTGGGTGGTGCCCTAGGGGGATAGTGAGAGTCTGGAACCCTGTCTGCAAGAAGCTCTCCACTCACTGGCAGCAGCAGTCTCTGGGCTTGCTTCAGCAGAAGGTCTCTGCAGTATCCTGGGAGCCCACCAACAGTCCAAGATGTAAGGGAGGAGGATGTTAGCCAGTCCATCTACCCTTCTCACTGGTCTCTAAGCCTCTCAGGGCTTAATTCCCACCAACGCCTTTCTCATTCCAGTTCTGCTCCACAATCTCTTCCCATGGAGTCTCATGTAGGTTCCGGCACCCTTCCTTCAGACTCTCTTCTGATCTATATTTGTCTGTTTTTTTTTTCTGTCATCTAAAATTTCTCCTTGTTACAGAGAAATTCTAACTAGTGGTGTCTTTGGTCCTCCATCCTGTCCTCTTTGTGTTTTAGTTTTAATCCCTTCTTGCTATACAGCCACTAGTCATATCAGACTAAGGTACACCCTTACAGTCTCACCTTAATTTATGTAACTCTTTAAGGTCTGATCTTAAAATATAGTCACACTCTGACATACTGGGGGTTAGGACTTCAACACATGAATTTTGGGATAACATCATTCAATCAATAACATAAACCAAAGACCTTTAACTATTATAATGGATATATATGTAATAATGAAAAGGGAAATAAAGTTTTGTTTATAAAATCTCAGTATCATGCAAGTATTCTCAATAAGCAACTGTACAATAAATAGCATCTAACATGATCTTTAAATCCAATAGAAGCTATATTACAAACAGGAAGACATGAGGGCTATGTTCTTTATGTAGTTCATAGCATATATATGAACACACATCACTTTTAATTAAGTAGGATCAATGAACAAAATGGCACAGAGAAAAGCCTAGCCTGTGGAAAGGTTAGAAAATATACACTTGAGACTGAAGAGACTTTTCTCCTTTTCTCAAAGGCATTATCTTAATAACATTAATCCAATGTATTGTCATATTTCAACTATTGATTTCTAAAGTAAATCAATTTGTGAATTTCAAACTATATACCTGGAAAACAGAAAAAAAATTATTGTAGATAAAATTTTAAATTTCTTGTTTATAAGTATTAGTATCTGTCATTGTTATTCAGAGTAATCCTCCAGCTGATTCCCGAGAGAATTTATTAAGTGATCCCAATCCTCTCTTGCGTTAGTTAAAGACATGTTACATCATCTGGCTAGCTCAATAATAATTGTGTGATGTAAATTACTACTAAATGATATCAACTAAAAACATATAGCCCCCCATTTTGTCCTCCTTCATCTGTTATTTGCAACAAAGATATCTAGGTACATTGTCTTAAAAATAAATAAATAAACAAATAAATAGCAAAGTGTATGGCCTTATGGTAGACTAAACACCAGCACTGATTTTTTTTTGCCTCAAAGAAAAACAAATTACATTTGCAGAAAGTAAAAGAAGGAATGAGAGAATGTTTGCTTTATGAACTGGACAAACTGCAATATTGCTCTGAACTTCTCCTCTGAAGCTATACCAGTAAAAATGTATCTGCTTTGAAGATAAGCAATATAAAATAAAATAAAATAAAATAAAAGCTAAGATAGCATCTATATAACAATACCAAAAAAGAAAAAAGGGAGAGAGGGGAGAAAAGTACAGGGAATCCTATGAACAGAACACATTTCAGGAAATTGTTAGAACAGATGAAAACTTGATCCAAACAAACATTGAGCCTAACATTTAATAATGCTAAATAATGCAATCACATCTATGAATAAGACGATAAAACAGATACAAAACCAAGCAGGAAAATAATTTAAAAAATTATATATGTATATATGCAGTAGAAGCTGATAGAACAGAGAAAAGATAGAGAAAATTGATTACATATATTACAACAAATAGAAAAAATAGGAAAATATACATTGTGAAATACTCAATAAAAACAATATGGATTAACATAACAAGTTTTAAAAGGAAATAATGAATTTAAAATGATTATAGGTAAAGTGAAAAACAAGTAAATTAGAACCAGCATAAGAATTTGGAGTTTGTGAAGAAGAAAGCTGAATAAATATTTAATATATAGTTGGTGATTCACTTTTCAAATTAAAGACACATTAACTTCCATATTGGAAGGTACATCATATGGTGAGAAAAACTGTCCAAGATTAATCATCATTGACATTTTTCTTAAAATTGAAATATAAAAACACATATTTATTTACAAAATAAAGCATAATCCTTTTTGTTTATTCTATATGGCTGCATTTTGTTGTGGTACAAATATTTGAAATAACACAAGTAATTTATGTCTGTGTTTTCTATTGATGATTTTTTGGGTTTTTTTTTGTATTTTATTATCAATAATTTTATAATAGTATAATAAGAAATGATGGTGATCTAGCACCTTTGTAATCTTAACAGAATAAAATCTAACATTCAGCCCAAACTCCACCATTAATCTTAATTGGTTAACAATTGATATTCTTGCACTACAAAGACATTAAAAGAAACAGTCTTATTATCCCTGTTATTAAACATTGTTTTGAAGATACTACCCAAACAGGTAAACAAAATAAAATTAAGATATACAAATTGGAAATTAGGAGCTAAATTTATGGCTAAATAAATGATGTGTTGGTTTACCAGGAATATATAAGAGAAAAATACTGAAAAACTACTTTGAACAATGAATGAATTAATATGGTAGTAATGTGCAAAATCAATAGACAGAAATCAGTATAGTTTATATATGCAACAAACACATAGTTGAAACATTTATTTTTAATAGTCCCTTTATAAGATACCAAAAAAAATATAAATTGCCAACATGTAAACCGAATGAGCAGTGTAAAGTTTAATACTCTCAGGAAGACTCTAACAAAGACCATTGTAGTCCTTGTACATAAATACAGACCAGTGGAAAAGAAAATAGACTGTAAGCAGACACAAATAAATATACGAAGTTGGAGTACACTAAACGTGACATCTGAATCAATGAAAAAAATCATTTACTTTATTCCATATTTGTTTGCATAATTGAGAACCATTTGGAAGGCAAGGAACTTTGATGCAAGCCTCCCACACTGATTGAAGAAAAATTTCAAGTAAAGCAAATGAATCTATTATTTTACAAAATCGAAAAATACAACCATAAAAATGATAGTTATTTTATTAACATAGCTACAGATTGAGGAAGTACTTTGTAAAATTACAATAATTTATAAATAAAAGATTGATTAATTTCTGTGACAGTAATAAATCTGCTAAAAAGTATTATAAAGCAAATGGAAAAAGCAGGTTTAATTCAGAAATAAACACAGACTTTGCCTATTATAAAGAGATAGTTCCTTTAAGTTACATAATGTATCCCTGCCACTAATTTGAAAAATCACCAACAGAAAAATGGGTAAAGGAAAGGAAGATGTCTTGCTACACCATTTTTCCCCAAACATATCAGCAAAGTCTCAAAAGCCTGACAATATCCTATGTTGAGGTATGTAGGGAAAAGTTAGTCGGATAAACCACATATGTAGCGGATGGGAATATACTTTGTTATAATCTGTGTGCATGATTACTTGTTCAAATGCATAAAAAATTAAAACTCAGTCATTAAATTTCTAAAATTTATCTCCCAAACACTTGAACACATTTGTAAAATGATTTATGTTAAAAGTAATTAATTATAGCATTGTTTATAATACCAAAAGCAGTAGGCATAGCTAAATGTGCATAAACAGAGGTCTGGCTTTAAGATATATCAATAAAATAGTATTTTATGCCTCAAGGAGAATAAGGACTCTCATTACACAGGGTAAGAAAATATAGTCAAGAAATTACTCATTGGGGGAAAAAAAGCAAAGTACAAAATATTATGTATATTATGCTATCACTTTTTGTAGAAAAGAGGAAAAAGATACTGTCTCTAAATTTCTTTTCCTATGTATAATATATATGTGGAAGGATAAATAAAAAAATTAATAGCAGTGGTTATTTGTGCTGAAGGAATGTGTGGCTAACAGATGTATAAGTCTCTATACTTTTAATCATGTGATATTGAAATATTTAGTAACCAATGTTAAAAGAACTATGCAGTTTATTCTTTAGAATGCACAGCATATTCCATTCAGTTGCATAATTCTATGATTTCAGGATATGAACCCATGAGCAGACACGCTTAAAAAAACCTGCACAAGATTATTTTATTTTTAGTAATAATAACACAAATGGAGTTCTTACATCAATAGTGAATAACCCCAGGGCAGAAGGAAAGTAGAAGACAGAGAACAAAATCAATTTAACTTCATAAGGAGAGCTCTGGTGGGTTCAGAACTCAAAGACCATTTTCTCCAAATTATCATGCCCCTTCAGTTTCCTTATATACATCCTCTCATCGTCTCATTTGA
Organism: Mirza zaza; assembly: GCA_008750895.1. NCBI lineage: Eukaryota > Metazoa > Chordata > Mammalia > Primates > Cheirogaleidae > Mirza > Mirza zaza. Next base: position 82,745 of record VSMD01001399.1, on the reverse strand, counting down.
TCATATGCAAAAGTGGAATGAGGGTTAGCACACCCAAAAGGGTTCAGGGTGTGGGTGAAGCGATCAGTAAAAAACACAGAAGGTGGAGATCTAGACTGATCTAAAGCGCAGAAAATGCAAATTAAAAAACACACTGTTGTCATTAAAAAATTGAATGAATTAGTTATAAGTAATTTAGAAAATATAGAAAGAGAAGAAAAATAACATTCTTTAACCCACTATCAGTGAATAAGTACTAAGTAAAAGTAATATACGTATCAGAACCATAAGTTTATAAATTGCAATGTTACTTTTTATTTTAAATTACATAACAAATATTTTTTGATGTGACTCTTCTATAATCATAATGTTAATATATTTTCCATATATGTATAACCATAATTGAAATAATTTACCTCTTGTTTTTGGCACTCACACAATATTTACTTTTTTCTATCAAAATAAAGCTTTGGTAATAACTCCTTATAACTACAATCATGAAAATCTAATTGTTCCAATATTATAAATGTTTCTAAAGATTTTGTTATAAGCAGGATACAATTGTTTTAAAAGCTTTATTAGAGCAGTTCTAGGTTCACAAGAATTTGAGCAGAAAGCACAGAGTCTCATGTGTTTCTGTCCGCCCTGCAAGCCTCCCTGCTGTCAACCCCACACGGTAGCGCTACACTTCCGGCAACTGACATCAACACATTACCACCCAACGTTCGTAATTACACTAGGGGTGGCTCTTGGTGTCATTGTGTTCTATGGATTTAGACAAAAGCATAATGTGTTCACTGTCACAGTAGCATACAGAATAGTTCAAAAATGCCCTAAAATCCTCTGTGCTTCACCTATACATCCTTCCTTCCCATCTATATCCTGATATCCACTTATCTTTTTACTGTCTCTATAGATTTATTTTTTCCAGAATATCACAGAGTTGAAATCATATATGATATAGCCTTTACAGATTGGCTTCTTTCACTTGGTAGCATGCATTCGCATGTTCTCCATCTCTTTTAATGGCTTGATACCTCATTTCTATTTAGTACTGAATAGTATTTCAGTGTCTGAATATATCACAGTTCATTCTCCTACTGAAACACATCTTGGTTGCCTCCAAGTTTTGGCAATTATGAATATAGCTGCCATAAACATCTGTGTACAGGCTTTTGTGTGGGCATGCATTTTCAGTGCAGTTGGGTAAATTCCAATGAGTACAATTGCTGGATCGTATGGTAAGAGTATGTTTAGTTCTGTAAGAAACCGCCAAACTGCCATCTAAAGTGGCTGTGCCAGTTCTCATTCCCACCAGCACTGAACGAGAGCTCCACTTGCTCCAGAGTTCCTTTCATCCCGGTAAACACTTGACGGAGTTCGTGTTTGGGATTTTGGTAGTGTAGTGGTATTTCATTGTTGTTTTACTTTACAACCTTAAAATTACATATGATGTTGAATACCTTTTCATAGGCTTATCTGTCATCTGAATATCTTCTTTGATCTGTTCAAATAGTTTGCCTATATTTCAATTTGGTTGTTTGTTTTCTTATTTTTGAGTTTTAAGAGTTCCTTGTATATTTTAAATTACAAACATTTATCAGATATTTACTTTGCAAATATTTTCCCCCATGGCTTGTAATTTTATTCTCTTGACAGTGTCTTTTACAGACCAGAAAATTTTAACTTTAGTGATGTCCAGCTTACTTATTGTTTCTTTCATTAATTGTGCCTTTAGTATTGTATCGAAAAAGCCATCACCAAACCTAGGATCATCTAGATTTTCTCCTAAATTATCTTCGAGGTGCTCCATAATTTTACTTTTACATTTAGGTCTAAAATCCATTTTAAGTTAATTTTGCAAAGGGTGTGTGTGTGATCTGTGTCTAGATTCATTTACGTGCATGTGGGTGTCCAGTTGTTCCAACACCACTTGCTGAGAAGTCTCCTCTCCCCACTAAATTGCTTTATTGTTTGTCTGTGTGGGTTTATTTCCGAGCTCTGTATCTGTGTGGGTTTATTTCCGAGCTCTCTATTCTGTTCCATTGATCTGTCCCTTCTTTCACTAATACCATGCTGTCTTGATCGCATAGCTCTCCAGTAAGGGCACTACTTGGATGTGTCGGTCCTCTGAGTTTATTCTCCTCCAATACTGTTTTGCTTATCTCGGTCTTATGTCTTTTTATATAAACTTTATAATCAGTTTGTCAATATCTACAAAATTAATAATTGGGGTTTGATTTACGATTTCATTGAACCTAAAAATCAATTTTGGGAGAACTGACATTTTGACAATATCTAGTCTTCTAATGGTGAACATGAAATATCTTTGAATTAAACCACCAGAGCTTTGTAATTTCTTTTTTCTTTTTTTCTTTTTTTTTTTTTTTTTTTAGACAGAGTCTCACTCTGTTGCCCGGGCTAGGGTGCGGAGGCATCAGCCTAGCTCACAGCAACCTCAAACTCCTGGGCTCAAGCAATCCTGATCCTTCTGCCTCAGCCTCCCTAGTAGCTGAGACTACAGGCATGCGCCACCATGCCTGGCTAATTTTCAGTTGTCTAGCTAATTTCTTTCTATTTTTCTTTTTCCCAAAATTTTTGTTTATACTTGATATTAATTTATTTAAAAAATCTCAATTACAGACATAAATATTTTTTAATCCATTTATATTTCCTGAGTTACCAGTGAAGTTAGGCATATCCATATGTATATATTTGCATTTTAGATCACACCTTTCTGTGAATTGTTTTTGCATTCAACTGTCCATTTTTTAACAGCAGCCATTGGGCTTTTTATGAATTGCTCAAAAATAACTGTGAAAGCCAATATATGTTATATTTGATAATTTTAATAAATATACACACATAAGGAGAAAATATAAAAAATAATTTTACTGCCTGCAGTAACCATTTTCATACATTGGCACATATATATTGATTTATAAAATTTATATCATATCATACATGTTTCATATAAGCTAATTTTATTTAAACACTTGAGATAACTAAATAATCTCACATATCCATGTATCATTAAAATTCTAAATCAAGAAGAGAGGCTCCAGTATTATGGTAAATTATATCATGATAAATTTTATTATAATAACACAAGAAAATTTCAACATTTAAAATTACTTTGGCATAATTGATTACATAATCAGTGAGAGGAAATAATTAATTTAATCATGAGTCTTCTTGATCAATACCCAAACATAACATTCATCCTCTACAATATTTTTAATGAAAAATCCATGATAGACATGAAGTAGAAGAACACTTTCTCAATTCAATAAATAATATTAATTTCAAAGAAAAGTCCCAAGATTCTCAGTGGCTGATACAAGGTCTGGACCCTAACAGGCATTTGACAAGTTGACAATTGCTTGGATAAGAAATAAATTAATTGCTGGAAAGATGATACATTCTCATTAAAAGCCAGGAATGAGTGGCCTTTATCACCACACTGATAAACTTTAATATTCTACCAAGGTAGTTGGTTGAGAAAGAGGTTAATTATAAACATCAGCTGATCGGAGGCAACATTACCATTGTTAGCTTATGTTAAAATTGTTTAGAAAATCTAAAAGACTGACAAACTATTAGAATTAAATATTGATTTATGTATAATGGGAAGTGATACATTGATGAAAATACATCCCTAAATAAGAAATTAACCCAATAGAGTTCATGTTGAAAAAGAAAAATTGAACAATTGAAATTACTTAATAAAACATAAAATACTTGAAGTTAACCAACAAGGAACAGCTACAGGCAATATAAGTCTTCTTAAGAGACGACTTGTGAAAACACCAACTTGTAAAATTCTTTTCTAGATGTGTGGAGAAAACTATTATGTGGAAATGTGTGTGAGGATGCTGATTATATTAACATATCTCTGCATCGTCAACTAACTCCGTGATATTACTCCCCCCAAGTTTCTGAAGCTATGCATGTGAAGTTAAATGGCAAGGCCACAAAAACTTGCTTTACTAGTTGGAGGCTTTTACCAAGAAGACAAAATAATCTTTTGAACTCTGAGCTAAACCCCTTTAGGTTTAAACCCCTCTGAGCCTCTCCAAGAAGCTGACACAAATTTTATATCTTACTAAATATAGTCAGAGCTACATTCTATCCATCTGTCACCATCAAACTCATAACCATACCCACCGTGGTACTCAGCCAAGTAAGAAAAGAAACTATTATTACAGGAGCAAACCTGTGTGTATGAGAGAGCGAGAGAAAGAGAAAGAGAGAGAAATTAAAGACAAAGTTAGCTTTGCAGCTGCCTCAGAACTTAAGTGACATACAAAAAGAATATTTCATGCATCATCTACCATTTCTTACAAAATCCCTTTGTCTTTCTCATTCCCCTAACTATAACATTTAAACTATGGAAGTCTTTAATTTGTTTTCCTTGATACCAGTTGGAATCCCCCAAAGCAACTAAGTTGAAATCACCCTTACTTGCCTTGTCAGGAAAGAGGCCTCATTCTTTGTCATGATATTAGTCCAGAGCACTTTATCTTAAATTTTAATTACATGAAGATACACAGTAAACATTCAATGAATATCTTTTGAATGAAAAATAAATGCATAATAATATGAGATGTCACACTGGGGACATTTGTAAGGGTCACCCTTATTCACTTCTCCAATGTAGACAACTGGTATCTTTAAAATGAGGACTCTAATGGGGCCTTTTTTTATATTGTTGTCATAGGATTAAAGCAATTATTATTATCAGTATTAAGAAAAAAAGAGATGTCATCCTCTATCAAGATACTCTCTCCTACAAGGAGAAGCAATGTCAAAAAGGAAGGGAGAAAAGAATTTAGCTGTCAATATTTAAAAAAAAGACAAAGGACTGCAAATTAAATAAAAAAAAGAACTTCAAATCTTTTGTTTGGATTAAGATTTCAACAAAGGAGTGGTATTTAGACCTTCATACATATAGGGAGAACAGGGAAGAAATGAAAAGCAATTGTACAATTATATGTAATTTTAGAGATAAAGAGATGTCAAGAAATCTTATATTATCAGAATAGCATTATCAAGCAAACAAGCAGTTAAAGACTTTTAAGGGACTCAAGATAATTGTGCAAATAATAGCAACAATAGCTGAGTCTTAAGAGATTCTTTCTATAAATAACATTTCCAAGTACAAATTGTATAGACACATATACACTCAGAAGTGATAAATACAGTTGTTAGAGTGAGCACTAGTCAAGGTTCCAAGTCTCAATTTCTCTCTTTCTCTCTAACAGTTTTGTAGTTCTCAGCACTTGATATTTAAGAAATAATTCATATTCATTATTTAGTTTCCCCTAAAATCTTTTTGAATTTTAGATTTAAAGTGTTTTATATTAATAAATTTAAAATTACATTATTTTCAATTTAATTAGTATAATTTTAAATTACACTTCTTATGCTTCTCAAGAATTTATCTCTAGAGACTTTTTGTATTTCTTATTAAACTTCTTCATGATATTTTTTCCACCTGTGATGACAGTATTTTTTTCTCTTTTAATTTCCACCTTATCTTTCTGGTTATAGAAAATCTATTTACTTTAATATAGTAACTTTTTATTTAGCCATAGTCACAAAAGCTTTTTATATGCTTTATTACATTTAAAAATAATTTAGGGGTTATAAGAAGATAATACTAGGCAAATTTGCAAATAATTATGTGCTTTTTTTATATGAACTCAAATTCACTTAGGGAATTTGTGGGGGGGAGTGTTGAGTAATTTTGAAAAAAGCAGAGTGAATCTCTTGTTTTGTTTTGTTGTACCCTTTTCTGGACGAGACATCTCTGTATCTGTGTCCCTTCTCAATTTTTCTTCTTTTTTTTTCTTTTATTATCATGACATCTCATCAAATTTAATGGAAAATGACAACAAAGCAACTGAGGCAGGACTACTAATGACCCAGAAGATTTGGGTCATCCATGACCAGCTGAGGCAGTCTCTGATGACAGAGGGCGTGTGGCTAACCGCGGACGAAGTTAGTTACAAAACCCAGCTGCAAACACGAGACCAGTGACAGAAACAAGACATCATGATTATTTCTTCCTTATTTTGTTATGAATATACAACTGTTAAAAAAACATAGTCTTAAAAAAGTTAGAGAAAATTTACTTTCTTAAATTAATTCCAATACTTTATTTCTTATCTACTGAATTATTTTGTATAACAGAAATTGTCTGGATCTTTAATTCTAATGAAATAACACAATGATGTTTTAGAAAGTAAAATCTCTCTTGTGGCTGTTTGTCCTTTATAGAATAGTTTCCTAACATTCATTGATATGAGCTGAATTATGTCCCCTCAAAATTCATATGTTAACATATTATATTAACCCCCAGCACCTCATAATGTGGCTATATTTGGAGATATGGTTTTTAAAGACATGATTAAGTTGTAATGAGGCTCTTAGATGTGCCCTAATCCAATCTGACTGGTGTCCTTATGAACCTGGGAAGTGTATTCACAGACAAGACACCAGACATGCAGCACACACAGAAAGGCCACGCAAGGACACAGCAAGAAGGCAGCTGTCTGCAAACCAAGCAGAGAGGCCCCTGAGGAAACCCACCTGGCTGACACCTTCATTTGGGACTTCCAGTCTCCAGAACTGTGAGAAAATAAATTGCTGTTGTTTAAGTTACCCAGTCTCTTGTACATAGTAATGTTAGTCCTAGCAAATTAGTATAACCATTATATGTTCTCTTAGAGGTATATATTATACTGCCTTTTAAATAGTAATTCCCTTGTTTGTTGTCAATCTCGTAATTCTATACCAAGAATTGAATAAAAGTTTAACAATTCTGATAGTAAGCAGGCGGATTGACTGTATCCACGGTAATTGAATGACTCTATAATAGTCACGACTAGGAATAAACTACTACTTACAGATCTTGGTGGCATGAATTACTGAATTGGCACAGAAATGTTCCCCCCTTGGTAATGGGTTCTCTGAGTTGCTTACAGGGAGCCTCCCTAGAGACCCCTTCACGATCATGAACCGCTGCTTCCTAGGCTACCACGAGGGCACTGCAGTCTCCTCTCACCACGGTGGGCCCCATAAGCTGTGGGTTTACAGTGCCAACGGAGAAGCTACTCAGGGGTGTCTTTCCTGATTCCACCTTCTACATCAACCTTGTGTCCAGTCCACAGTCCAAATCGCTGAAGGTCAGTGGGGCCTTCTAGAACTTCCTACCACTTATATACTGTGGTAGCCTCTATTTTGTAGACAAGGGATACTGTTATTAGTTTTCCTTACCAATTTTTTAATTTATAATTTTATTTTCCTCCTCAAATGGAAATTTGAGCAGTAATGAGCCAAAGCCTGGGCTTAAATTATGACATAAGAATGTAAGGCACTTCTTAGAGTATTTTTTACCTAAAATAATGTCTAGTAATTTTTAATGCTGCTAACAATAGTAACAACATCACTGACAGTAATTTTAAAGCCCTTCCCCAGAGTTTTCCTTATTCTTTTATGTGCACAGATTTCACAAAATCTTTGCCCATCTCACTTTTGCTCTTGCATCTGATGTATGGTCTAGTTTATTTCTATTATTACTTATTTTTGTTTTTCTATAGTCCTGCTCCCAAAAGAACTTTCATGGTACACATTTATTCCCTTAAAAGTTACAATTCAATGATAAAATTCATCATCTATAACAAAATAGGGCCCACATTTTGTATTTTAACAAAAACAAAAACACTTCTTTGGTGAAGTTTTAGAATGCTAACTTTTACCATCATTCGTTCTATGTCATCTGTTTTAAATAATAAATAATGTGTCCTATCGCCTGTGCGACTGGTCTGTTGTTGCTTCTTTAGCAAACAGGAGGAAGGCAGCACTTTGGAAACGAATCCACGGAGAGACGGAGGTGCCAGTGATGCTCTCCAAGGGTGTTTAGAAGATTGTGCTTCAGGGCTTTGAAAATCCAAGATGTTCTTTGGTTTATGCTCAGGGTTTATTAAAGTCCCCAGTGCCATTATTCTCACTCATTCACGTGTACCTAAGGCTGGGGTTGTTATCAGGATGTCGACTTAAAACAGTCAAAAAGTATCTTTGGAAGTTGGCTATGTGAGGTCATTGCTTTGTTTGCATTCTTTGCAGTAGGGAGATCTATTTACAAAACCAACAGGACAGTCAAAAACTTATTTGAAAATAGTTTACAAACAAAGATAGTTAGGTGCCCCAAATGTTGAATGACTTTCCTTATAGCATTTCACAGTTAAGATGGCCTCAAACATTCACTTTTCTCCACAGAAAGAATTTACACTGGACTCAAATCTAAAAGTTGCATGTATATGTCTGAACATTATAGGTTGACATAACCTATTAGCATTCCTTTCAGAATGAAGGCATATATCATTAGCTTTATTAATTTTTAATATAATATGGTTGTATTTTAATAACAGCCAAAAATAACAAACTGTGGCACACTAATAAGGCATTTCAAAGGGACACAACTTATATTATACAGCATAGGCAATGTTCAGCCTAGTGGATGTTGTTCCATTAGTAATTTTTCATTGTGTACATGTTCCAATAAAGATAAGAAAAAAAAGTCTTTATTACCAAGACAGGGTGACAGAATTGTTTGCCTGTAGGTGTCAACTTAACCAGGTCTGCAGGGCTCACGACAATCTTCCCTGTGAAGTGTTCCCAAATCACCGCGTTATAAAGACTCAGTTGTTCCTATGACAATGCCCTGTTGGAGCATAGCAAAACTTGTTTGAAGATTCAGACTTTGTTCCTTTGAACATATGATTATATCAGAAACCTATGATTGTATAAATGTATCATATTATATATGATCTCCTTCCCAATACAGATTTGGAGGATCTGTTTACAAAGCTTCAATTTGGAATACTACAGCTTTTTGAAACACTGTACAGACTCTATTGCGTACACACCTGCCTCTGTCCTGGAGTTCAATTATTCCTTCTCTGTTATCATACCCTAATCTTTGAATAGATATTCTTGTCTATTCTAAACAAGAATGTGAATTGAAATATATTATCTATTAAGTAATAACAATATTAAACATAAATAGTCATGTATAGGTAAGTATTTTTATTACATGTAAAATTTTTATAATAATTATGTAGGTTTTGCATATATGTTTGTATTTATTTTACATTCTTGTATAAGAATGATACAGAAGAGAAGACACCCCAGGCTGCAGTGCTGAGATTGACGCCCATTGCATTCCTTAGTGTCTGGGCTTCGGCTCTTTAGCTTCCTGGTCTTTGAGATGCTATAGCTGCATCTGTCTTATGTTTGTTCTGCGATTAAGAGCTTAGTATTGAAAATGTGTTTAAAAAGTAGATAAATAGATGTTTATTCCAATGCAGGTAGCATAATAAAATATGGTAATATTATTAATTCGGTACCATGAATGATACTGTTGAAGTTTAAAAACACCCTATAGAGTACACAGCTAGCTAGTTCATGTTTAATCAACTTGTCTGCCCTTCTTGACAATAGAAGTTTGCAGGAACCATGGTAGCATGATTTATGCTTGTGATTCAAACAGTATATGCTATAAAAATTTACAAAGATTTAGAATAGAGGAGATTGACCATTTTAAAGGCCTAATGAAGGCCTTTAAAGCATATTCTTTAAATGTAATGCTAAGATAATTTTCATATAAAAAAACATTTGCTATTTTAAGTATAAAATGACATGGTTAGATTTGAGTTAAATGAAAATTTCCGAATGCTATAATAACTGAATTTCATAATACTATTACATACAGATAGAGAAAAAGATAAAGATAGATGCATATGAACACTCCTGGGAGTTGTAGGACACCAACAGTGTTAAGAAATCTTAATAATGCTGCATGTGGAGTCTAACCCTTAAGTAGCCAGAAATGTTATTGCACCTTATCCAAAATTAATCAGCAAAATCCCCACTGATGCCTGCTGATTCCTTTACAAATTCTACCCAGTAATATGGTTCTTTGGATAAAAAGAAAAGAAAAAATATGCACTTTTAAACTTCTTCAAAATGTGACAATTCTAGATAATTTGAACAAAGAATGTACTGACTTTCACTGATGTATATTAAAGAGGAACTTATTTTTCTGAGCTAGCTAAAATTGCAGTTTGTTTCAGATATTTCATTGTTCACTACTTTGATCCTATGGGTAGATGTTAACATGAGGTTGAACTAGAGATTTGTTTTATTCCTCCTCATATTTTTTATACCATGCCATGCTACCACTTAAATATGGATTTAACTAAACTAAATCAAAAGAGCAAAAATCAATAGTCTTTTGTATTATAAACCTTTCCCTTTGGAAAGTGCAAGACATTAATCATTGGAGGGGCAGTAGAAGGTGTCCTTATTCAAACACAGGCTTTGAAGTCAGACAGGGTCAGGAGTGTATCTATCTTAACTTCATCTATGTTGAATTGCAAAAATTCATAATCTTTGTCAACCTCCATGTTGTTTTTATTTCTTCTGGGATGAGCCTTATATAATACTATAATAAAAAACATGTTGAAGACTAAGGCATATAAGTAGACGACTTTACATAAGTGCTGGTATACAATAAGTACTCAATAAATGACAAATACTATCATTTTTATTACTTTTCAAAATAGTTTAAATTACCAATGATAAAAGAAAAAACATATATTACATAATTAATTGTTAGCTGAGTTCATAAAAATGAATTAATCTGATAGTCAAGAATCTTATACTCATCCAAGTAGCTTTTTATATGAATGGGTACAACAAAACATTCTTAGGTACATCTAGATACAGAGCAAACAATAGTAAGTGGTTATACTATAATAGAAGAAAAACTAAATGTGATTGAAATAAAATGATGGAATCAATGGATACTATTTTATTCTTAGGACTGAATATTTTTTGAAAAGCACTGTGTAATATATAAAGTAAACATAAAATTCTATGTATAAATTTTAAAAGTTACCTTAAGCGGAAAATGTGACCTTAAATCAAAAATAGTTTCCATAATTTTCAAAGGAATAAAAATATATCTGGAAAGAATTAAAATAAAGGAATTATCAAGGAAATCAAATAAATATAGCATAGAATAAACTAACAAAATTAATCAAATCATATTATACCAATTATTGATATCAGACAAAAATATATTTTAAGATCTTCAAGTAATAGAAAGTGCTATTAATATGAACAAAGAAAATAGATTATATATATATTTAAAAAAAAAACCTAGCAGGGACCATTTTTAGATCATCATCAGAATAAGGATATTCAAAACTCTATCCCTCCATAACAGCAATGAAAACACTGTTGAAAAAAATCAAAATTTCAAAACTCTCAAAATTAACCAAAGGCTAGCATCAATCTGAAGAAAGTATGTATAAGAAAAATAGTGGGATTTTGGTAAACGAAGAAAAGGAGATTTGTGGCATTGTTAACTGGGCTCATTCCCTTTTATCTTCCCCAACTATGTGGTGGTCTTGAAAACCAACATCCTCCTAATTACAATAGTCAAGAAAGCCAGCTACCTAGCCACCTCCGGGAGGGCTGAATGAGTTTGGAAACCCTGGGGTTCCCATTCTCAGACAATTTTCACCATTTCACCTGTCTGCCCATTCCTAGAAACTCCCATCACAAGAATATATATTTTTTAAGTTTTTCCAGCAAGTGGTCAGTATGTACTGTTCAAGCAAGTTCCTTCTCAAATACCTCCATTCACTAAAAGAAATCACAGAAGGATGCGTGTTTTGGCAGGTATGCTTGCATTTGTGTTTTAGAAGCAGATCTGTACTCATCCTTAAAGCTACTAATAGACGAGCAAACATGTTTTTGCAGTAGGTGGGATAGGTAACAATGGAATGATTTTTCTTGGCAAAAATTTCAAACACTGAAAGAAAACAGCTAGCTGTTCATTTCTTGATATGTAAAGCCACTTTCACCTCATCAAAATTTGCAAGGATTGGTTTTATTTGACCTGGTCAAGCTTTTTATCTCAGATGTTTGTTTTAAAAATCAAAGGCGATTGTCTAACATGACAGTTGCCTCTGGTGACAATCAGTCCTGGAGTGAACAAAAAGCTTATGAATAAAATTAAAAGGAAAAGTGGGGAACGATTCAAAGTCTATAGGAGAATTGAAAAAATCTGAAATATTCCTGGGAATTTAGAAGGGCTCACACATGTACAGGGTTGTATGTCTCATAAGGAAAGAACTGAGAAGGCACTAAACCCTCAGGACTAACTGACTTTGAAGCTTAGTATAAACAGGAAGTGAAAGATAAAGTAGAGTTGTAAATGCATGCAGAAACACTGAAGATGTGCCCCAAACATGCATTAGCCCCTCGGCAAGGACTAGGAGACTCACAGGCGCCAAGTATTTAGAAAATCTTCATACCATCTCTAGCTAACCAATAAGCTATCTAAGCAGAGATTTCAATAGAGATATATAACAAAGAATACCAAATTTACAGAATTAGTTCAAGAAAATCACTAAGCAACAACAAAATTAGCTTAACAACAGCAACAGCAACACACAGCAACAATAACACACCTTGGGAAGGAGAGAGTGAATAACAAACATCAGGGAGGATGGAGTAATCTCATTTCCAAAATTGTCATATTTTATTATTTAATACCCAATTTCTAACATATAAACAACATCATTATTAGACATTCACATAAGCAGAAAAGTATGGCCCACAAAGAGAGAAAAAATAAAGATTTTTATTATTATATTTCTATTAAAAATAATTTTATTATAATTATATGCTTATTTAAACCATGCCTAAAAAACTGAATAAAAGTATGAGAATGAAATCTCACCAAACAGTACAAATAATAATATAGAAATTATAAAAATTGCAAAGAATAATTCTTTATTTGAAAAGTACAATACCTGAAATTAAAAATTCACTACAGGTGATTAATAGCAGATTTGAGCTGGCAGAAGAAATAATCAGCAAACTTGAAGATAGGGCTGAGATTATTCAATCAGGAAAAGAGAAATAGAAATGAAGAAATATTAGCAGAGCCTCAGAGACATATGTGAACCCATCAGGCATATTAAGTTATACAAAACAGAAGTCCCAAAGATGAAGAGAAGAGAACAGAGAGAAAATTTAAAGAAATAATGGGCACACTTATAGCCATGATTCAAGCATTACAGAAATGATCCAGGTAACCAAAAACATTTGTACCCCCTTAGTATTTTGAAATTAAAAAATAAAAATAAAAAAGAATAGCATTTGCAAAAAGAAATAATGACCAAATTTTTCTAAATTGATGAAAAACATTACACATCCAACTAACTCAACATATTACAAAAAGTATAAGCCCAGCGATCCATGCTTAGAAAGATTATAATCAAGTTCTTTAAATCTAAAGATAAAAAGAGAATATTTAAGCAAAGAGGAAAAAAAATAAACCCACTAATCTTGTACAAGGATATTCAATAAGACTAAATGCTGAATTCTCATTGCTACCTATGCAGTACAAAATTTAGTGGGAAGATATATTCAACTGTTAAAATTAAGAACCATCAACAAATTCTATGTACAGTAAAATTATACTTCAAAAATAATGATGAATTAAGCCATTCTTGTAAAATATTAACTGAGAGAAATAATTACCAGAAGAATAGAATAATTACTACACCTGACAAGAAATACTGTAGGGAATCCATTAGTTTTAAATGAAAGCACACAAGACATTAACTCAAATTCATACAGAAAAATAAAGATCATTTGTGTGCATAACAACCTAGCTAAATATAAGAGACAGTGAGTGTGTATTTATTTGTAATTCTTTTCTAATCCTATCTAATTTTAAAACAGCTGCATAATGCACTAATGATGCTGTGTTGGTGAGGTTATAATATACAAAGATGTAATTTATATGAATATAATGTCATAAGAAAACAGAAAAGGAGCTTTACTGGACCAAGGTTTTGTATACTTTTGAAATTAAGTATTAATATTTGCTTATTTTTGTATAATTTTGAATATTTTTGAAATTTAGTGTGAATCCAAACTTTACTGCTTTAGCTTAACAAGTCAGTTTTATTCTCCATTACAACTGCTAAGAAAACTGAGTGAAAAAAACATAAAAAATAAACAAAATGGTGATTAAAAAGGCACATGGGAAAATACCTATTTAACACAAAAGAGAGAAATAGTAGAGGGATAAAAAAAGACATAAGACATAACAAAAATAAGTGGCAAAATGGCAGATGTACTTCCTCCCTTATCAGTAATTACATAGATAAAACCACAATGAGACACCAAAATGGTATTCCCTAGTAAGGCTATAGTTGAAAAAACACAAAAAGAAAAATACTATGTGTTGGTGAGAATGTGGAGATAGTAGAACATACATTTATTGCTGGTGGTAATGTTAAACAGTGCATCAACTGCAGCAAACAATTTAGAGATTCCTCAAAAAGTTAAACAGAATTACCACATGATCCAGCAATTGTAGATATAATCATACCCAAAAAACTAAAAACGTGTTCAAAAATGAACTTTGTACATTAATATTCATGTTCAATACCCATAACTAAAAAGAGGAAACAACTGAATGTCCATTACCTCGTGAATGGATAAACAAAATGTGGTATATCCATAAATTGGAATATTATTCAGTCATAAAAAGAAATGATAAACTGATAAGTGCTATAGCATTGATGAACCTTAAAAACATCACACTAAGTGAAAAAAAGGCCTGTCCCCCTACCACAAAAAAAGGGGCCGTGTATTTTAAAACTCCATCTACACGAAAAATGAAAAACAGGCAAATGCAAAGCAACAGGAAACAAATTAATGGTTTCCGGGAACTCTGGAAAGAAAGAATGAATGACTGCTCAATGGGTTTCGGTTTTCTTTTTTTGGATGATGAAAATGTTCTAGAACTAGATCGCTGTGATAATTTAACAGGGTAGTGGATGTATTAAATGCTACTGGAATGTACAAGTAAAAATGTTTAAAACAATAAGCTGTATATATATTTCAATAAGAAATTATTTTCAATAAAAAACTGTAGCCAAATGGCAGAGATTATCAGAATGGATTAAACAACATGAAACAACTATATTCTGTCTAAAGGCACAATTAGGTTAAAATTAAAAGAATGGAAAGAGATATGCCATGCAAACTGTAATAAAATAAAAACCTGAGTGGCTGTACTAATATCAGACAAACTACAGTTTAAGAAAAAAAATGTTACTAGCAAGAAAGATGGGCATTTCATAATGATAAAAATTGTCTATCTATAAAAGACATAAGTATAAACATACACATACCTAACAACACAGACTTAAAATACCTGAAACAAAAATGAAAGGAGAAGTATGCACTAAAACAGTAATAGCTGGAGACATCAATGACTAACCTTTAATAATGCATAGAAAAACTAGGTAGAACACCAAGGAAATAAAAAATGTAAACAAACAACAGTATACCCACTAGACCTACGAGATATCTAGAAAACACTGGTCCCAGAACAACAGAATACACATTCTTTACAAACAGACATGAGACATTCTCTGATTAGACTGATTGATAGGCTATAAAATGTTTCCATAAATTGAAGAGGATTGAAATTATATAAAGTATGTATTATTACTACAATAGAATGAGATTTAAAAATTCAATAACTGATGAAATTTGAGCAAATTATCAAATATGTGGGAATTAACAAATACATTCCTAAATAACCAGTGAGTCAAGCAGAAAATCACAAGGAAATATTAAAAATGTTTTGATGAGATTGAAAACAAAAACACAACACAACAAAATTTAGGAGATGCAATAAAAGGAGTACTCAGAAGAAAATTTATAGTTGTAAAAAATACATTAAAATTAAAAATGTGATTTTAAAATTGGCTGTCAGAAAAAATGAAACAACAACAAAATAGAAAAATAAATAAAAAAAAATAAAAATAATTTCAAATCAAAAGCCTAACTTTCCACCTTAAGTAAACCATAAAAAGATTATCCAGCCCTTCTTTTTCTGGTTTCTTAAGGTGGAAAGTCTTCAGTAGACTTTAGTCAACTGAAAGTGCCGCCATGACCAAAGTTGGATATATTTGAGCAATGAAATACACAAAGTCGTGTCGGATTACAATCTATTATATAAAAGAAATATCCACGAGTCCACATCTATTTAAATAAGTGACTGAATAAATAAATAAACGGGGATGAAAGTAAAACTCCAACATAGAGAAGAAATGACTCCAATGTGTCATTTGAGCTCCAAATAATATATCCAGATACTCCACTCTCAAGGAGATTGAGAATAATTCCTCGCTATTCAATTGTTTGCTGTATGTGGCGAATGACTCTCCAGACTCTCCAGAGTCTAGTATGGAAAAAGAAGAAAAGATTAACCTAACACTGTGGAAGCCTTACAAACAACTCTCTCAACTAGGTGAACAAGGTTAATGTCAATAGTGGTAAGTCTTGTTGGTACTATGTACCCTTCATATAATTTAAGAATATGGACATTTATCTTTGTGGTCTTCTCCCCACAAAACCCAGTAACCTCAGTCTAACCATGTGATAAATATAAAAAAAATTCTATTAAGGGACATTCTACAAAATATCTGATAAATTCTCTAAACCTGTCAAGTTTATCAAAGAAAAGTAAAATGTGAGAAATTGTCACAGCCAAAGAAGAGCCTAAGTAGTTGTGACTACTAATTGTGATGTAGTAGCCTGAATGGGATATTGGAACAAAAAGTCAAGGTAAAAATCTAAAGAAAAATCTGAATAAAGTGTGGGCTTCATTTAAAATAATGCACTGGTATTATTTTGTTAATTGTAGCAAATGTGCCATATTAATTTAAAATGACAATAATAGAGGAAACTGTTGTTGAGGATCATTGATGTCCCCAGCCTTCCTTCACTGTGACAATTCACACCTATATTTTATGTTTCTAGGGCACATTCTCTATATAGAACTTCCCCATACTATCTGTGCAATTTTTCTGTAAGTTTGAAACTTTCTCAAAAAACTACTTTTTTAAAAATATGCACATATAAGATATTTAGACTCAATAGTAAGTTTGATGCAGGTGAAGATAAAGTTAGTAAATGGGTGGCCCAGGGAATCATAATGTATTTTGACAGATGGAAGTAAAATATGGGTGGTAGAATGGACATTGGGTACACTGTCCAGTTTCCCCTTTGAGGACAAACGTTGATCCAATGCTGAGAATGCGCTCAGAAGACAGACTGCAGCTGTCATCCTTTCAGGGACTGCCTCATACGAGAGCGGCCTTATTCGAGGTCTTTCTGAGATGCCCCATATGCAGTGACTGACTGCGGTTATGAAGATCCGACCGTCTTGACTCAGCCCAGGACAGCTCTCATGCACCATGCCAGCTCTCAAACCCCGCTTTTTCATTGCCCAGTGCTGTTGTCAGGCCTGAGTCACAGCTCAGTTTCCGTCTCTGCCTAATCCTGCTGCTTTATCTTTTCTGCAGGGATTGATCCCAAAAAGACTCCCATGTCAATATCCTGCACATTAAACTGTGCCTCAGACTGTTCTTTCTAGAAAATCCAAACTGTGGCAAGAGTTCTGATTAGCAGTAAAAGCACATTATTTTGGTTTTGGAGATGTCCATTGCAAAAGCAAAAATAATAGCCTGGAGTTGGAAAAACTGATTTGTCCATCTTAGGAAGAAACTAAAGTCATGAGAATAAGTGAGAAAATAAAAAGTACAAATAGCTGAAGAAAAGAAAGTGGTTACAGTAGAAACTTTGGAAATGTGAAACATTTCAAACAGAGAAAGAGAAAGAGCTCTCCAAGAAGAATGAGGATGAGCAGGGGAGAGAAATTTGAGGAGCAGAGATTCAGAAAGAGCAAAGGAAGAGAAAGACGGAAGCAAGTGCAAGCCGTGCTTCACTCCTTCAGTCAACCACATTCTTCCAAAGTTTGGCACTCGATGTGTCCTCAACAAGGAGATGTAAAGTCAAATGATATGTTAACTATTTTAATGTATTTACAGTCTCATTATGGTCTAGTTAAGATGACTGAACAGATGGCTATCCCAGGGGTTACTGAAATAAGAAAAGCTAGCATTTCACAATTAAACTTGGAGATTCATGGGAAGATTTCTAAATTTCTTTGAGAATTAAGTTTTGAAGTAAGAAATATCTGGATACAATTGATAAAAATGTCAGCGGCAAAACTATAGCCAGAAATTATTCATATGAAACATAATTATACCGAGGAGGGAGAAGTCAAGGGGCAGAAGGCCATGGCCCAGGCGTGAGGAGGAGTTATAGAGCTGATTTGGTGACATGATAGCCTGGCAGAAGTTGAGTTTTGCCCAGAGTTTCAGTTGCTCAGCTGACAAATATTTTCTTCAAAGAATTTCGGATTACTCAAAATCATACAGGTTCCTTATTCTTGCCTCTGTAAAATTAGGTAATCACCTAACTGTTCAAAAAAGTGGAAGTTAATTTTTAAAAAATAAAAGTTGAGGTAGATTTGGCCACAATGATTATTTATATTTTTAAATTATAATATTTTCATGAAATGGAAATCATTTCTATGGTAAAATTTGAACATTTCCTTTTTTCAAAAACTACCAGCTGTATTTTATGAAAGCAAATGTCATAGTTCTAATATTTTTCATCAACATTAGGAATTATGAGATATAAATTCTGATTAATGGCTATTCATTGCTTTCTACCTAATAATAAATGCAAAGTGAATTTATTTTCTAGTGCCATACTAATTTTAGCACTACCAAGATATTTTATTCTACAATATTATGAATAAATTGATGAGCTCCCCATAGCATTCTAAAAGTATATGTTGTGAGTGAAAGCATAAAGTATTGGCCGGAAAGAGACTCCTAATGGCATTTTTAACCTTCCTGTTCCTCACTATGCACAATGAACATATGTCTTTTCCATAATATGTCATAATTTTATTATAAGTGTGTCATTTACTCCAAACATATATATTAATATTGAAGGAAAGTACCTGTTAATACAATGTACTTCACAGTCAGTCCTTAAGTGATGATGCATTTCAGTGGAATATGAGGTTTGGAAAATAACCGAAACTCTGTAATTGAAGATTCAGTACCCTTTCCCAAAACCTTCCAAAGTGGTCATTCAAATTAAGGATAAAAGTCAATGATTATAAATAATTAATTACTTTCTAATTTATAGTAAATCATATATTTTAATGTACTTTGAGATATAAAAATATGGCTATCATGTCAAATAAATTATGTAGTTTAAATTTCTTTTTATGATTTTCACATTTTGGATATATATGGACTTATTAGACCACGTTCTTAATTGTTCATTGTTTCTATAGTTAATGATATTTACTGCTGCAAAATGAACCTCTGAGGTTCATCTTGTTTTCATTCTTCTGCAATTAGCGTCTGATTTTGATGAGAATATCCAATTTTCTGAACACAGTATCAAATTAACGAGGTTTCCTTGTGGCAGAGTCACTGGTATTCATGTCTGAGTCAGAATGAGGTGTTTAAAAATCAAGTAAAAATTAAAATAATATTTGACTGTAATTTTCATAGTCTTTGGTGCCTCAAGAATGTGTTGTCAAAGACCTTGTCTGGTTAGCTCACTACCTTTGCCTAGAGCCTAAAAGATAGCTGGTGCATGCTCACAAGTATGTGTTAAATAAATTGATAAATAATTGAATGGATTCATTAGTTGAGTGATTACTTATCATATTTGTAAAACACAGAGGCACTTTCCATGCACATTCCATCACATGATACAAACATCAGGGAACTGCAGGGCAGTGCTGGTGTCAGCTCTCAGCCCCAGGTACCGACCTTGGCTAGTGTCACACTCGGCCAGTCCTTCCATGGGCCAGAAAGCTCACTGTCCCTCAGTGGATGGGCAGTAAGAGGAAAGAGCACTGCAGCTGGCTGAATCAGGAGAGGATGCGATGCAGCAGTGAAGAGATAGAGTTCAAGAACTTCTCAGCATTTCCAGAACTGCTGAGGGATCGGGTGATAGAGGCTGGAGATCTTGTGAGAGAAAGCTCAAATTTATGTTGTAATTACCTTGTTTTTAATCCCAAAATGGAATTTCAGCAGAAGACACATGTGGTGGTCACACTGATTATCTTCTTTTATTCTATTATTTAGTTGCTCCAAACATTTACAAGTTGAATATTTATACACTTCCTCTAATGTCTCTCTCTTATTCTGTTTATTTTGTACCTATTCAATGTTTTGTTGGTTTATCTTCTGCCTCAAGTTTTCTTTAAGTCTGCCTTCAGCACTGTGGATGCCATTTTATTTTTGTGTTGCATTTAGTTTATTTAAACTAATATTATATGATCTATGGCTATTTTAATTTTATTGAAATATGGAAAATAATAAACAGGTAAAGCTTAATCCACAAATGTTTTCTTAAAAATTGTTATTGTTGTAAGTCACTGTAATTTTTTTCCCTTTGATTCAGATCATTCTATGGAATGAAAACTGAATAATAATTTTTCTGTGTTTTTAGTTTTAATATGTTATGGTAGTTTTTCTCCCTATTTTCTTAAAAAGCAATAATCTACACAAAGAACAATTTTTGTATATCAACTGACATCATAAAATAATTACTCTTACTTAAAATAATGTTTTAAAATTCCAGACTACTATATTTCTTTCTAATCCCTTGTTCTCTAGTTACTATATTTTATTTTCAACTTTTCCTGGCACATTTTTCTTTACTCACTTTTAAAAATGAACTTTATTGAGGAATCATTTTCGTGTGATGCACACATTTTAGTGGATGGGTTTTGATGAAAGTATCAAACCATGTAACCATTGTCCCAGCCAGTAATTAGAACCCGTGCTCACCACAGATAGCACCCTCGTGCTGCCTTGCAGTCAGCAAACCCCTCGATCCTCGGCCTCAGGCAACCAGATCTCTGCATTTTTCACCCAATATTCATTTGTGCTGTTCTAGAATCTTAGATACACAGAATTAGATACCCTTTTCTGTCCAGTTATAGTTTTCCATAGATGCCCTTGGTGAGAAACTGTTGCCTTCTTTCTATATTCTTGAATTATTTATGTAGAATTGGTATTATTTTTCTGTTTCTATTTCTGCATACTTCCAGTTCTGCTGGACAGAACTTACGCAGATGTCACTAATGTCTCCCTGTCCTCTATGTCCCCCACGTCTATACTATCACTCTGCTCTTTCCATTTTGCCTCTCATCTGTACATGAGCTGGACCTCTGCTCCATAAGTCTCATCCAAGGCATACTCTTTTCCTACAGGACTAATGCAATAGCATGTACCATGACACCTGGCTAATTGTTTTCTATTTTTAGTAGAGACGGGGTCTCACTCTTGCTTAGGCTGGTCTCAAACTCCTGAGCTCAAGTGATCTTCCCACCTTGGCCTCCCAGAGTGCTAGGATTACAGGTGTGAGCCACCGTGCCCAGCCTAGAAGCTGTTATCATTTTTATAATAACTAAATAATCCTGTCTGATTTTCAGAATCAGCTTCAGCGTCCCTTTTTCCTAAGAATAGCCTCCCCTTCCTGGACCAGTGTGCAGACCCTTATTAAATAGTTAATTGCCACATTGCACTCTTTATTCATAGCACTAATACAGATCACTTATTTGGCATTCATTGGTCTGATTATTTGAACAATGTTTGCTCCCCAGTTTGGCGATAAAACTCATGAGAGAAAGATCGTATGTATTCACTCTTTTTTCTCCAGTAGGTACCACAGGGCCTGCCTGCCATATAGTTGCCGTTTACTTAATATTGGATGATGGAAAGAATGAAAACAATGATGGTTTTATACAGCTGTAATCACCACAGAGAGATTATCATGTCTTATATTAATATAATAACAATGCAGAAGATGAAATGACTATAATGAAAGAGGTTGAAAAGATAGAAGCAATGAGAGTGTTTTATTCACTATTTCTTTTGAGAATAAGAGAAAAAAATCTACAAGGATTTTGGTTTGAATGACTAGATAGTTGGTGTTGTCATTTTTATTGCTTTATTTCTATTATCCTAGGTTAGTTTTACCTGTTCTTGAGTTTCAGGAAAATACAAGAATTATAATAAATAAACATAATATCTTTTTGTGCCAGGCTTCTTTTATTCAAAATAATGATTTGGGAATATATTTTTGTTCTTTTATTGCTTTTACATTGTTTTACTTGAATTTGCTCTGCCTTCATTAGCTAACGTGAAAACTTAATTTTGATGTAATTAAAAACCTAATGATTAATTTTAAAAATGTCTTTTTTTACAATCCTAGCTTTTAAATGTGCACATTTCTCCTTTAGTTGTGCTTTAACCTGTATTATATATTTTAATTTGTTGATAAATTTCACTGAATTTTACTGATTTATGAGTTATTTAATTTTCAAATATTTAGATACTTTTCAAATATTCTTATTAATATTTTAATTCCATTTGTACAGAGAATATATGCCATAATATTTTAAACCTTTGAAAGTTACTAAAATTTCATGTGCATTTGATAAATGTGTGTACTGTGTAATTATAAGGGCACAATCTTATATAAATGTGAATTTCTTTTGCTTTACTGATTATTCAAATATTGTATATCCTACTGAATTTTGTTTATTTGCCTTGCCTACTGCTGAGAGAAAAGTATTAAAATTTTCAACTATGTTTGAAGATTTGTCTAGTTCTCCATTTATTCTATCACATTTTGCTTCATGTTGAAATTATTTTATTGCATAGCTTATCATTCTGATGACTCTTTTATCATTGTAGGATATTCCTATTTATCACGATACTGTTATTGTCTTAAAGTCCACTCTGTCTTGTATTAATATAGTCATACCCGTTTTCCTATTCTTATAATTTACAGGATATATATTTGTTTAACGTTTTGCTTTTAATCTTATCTGTGTCTTCACATTTACTGTGTGTTTCTTTAATGCAGCATACATTTGTGTCTTTTTATTTTTAACCCTTTCTGACAATCTGTCTCATGATTAAAGTTTTTAGTTCATTTACATTTAGTGCAATCATTAAAATAGTTGAATTTAAGTATACTACTTTACTATTTATCTTCTATATCTCCATTTTTCCTTCAGTTTCAACTTTCTTATGGTAGTAGCCTGAATAATATACCTCCACTCAAATATATTTACTTTCTAATTCCTAGAACCTGTGAATATGCCCTTATGTGGCAAAAGGAACTTTGCAGATGTAAAACAATTCAGGATATTGCCTGGGGACAAACTCAAAAATTTGTGTTACTTTCAAATGTGAGTTCTGTCGTGGAACCAATGCAGCTCACACAGCTCAAAATATCGACAAAGTGTTTGGGAAAGAGGTGGCTAATGAACACACAGTACATGGATGGTTTGAAAAGTTCTGTTCTGGTGATTTTAGTCTTGAAAATGAGCGAGGTGAGCGACCTGAGACCAAGGTGAGTAATGATGAGATGAAAGCTTAGTGGAAGAAAATCCATCTCAACCTACCATTTCTACACTGTATTATTACGTGTGATGAAAAATGGATTCTTTTTGACAATGGCAAATGTTCAACACAATGGTTGGATAACGATGAAGTGCCAAAACACAGTCCAAATCCAAATATTCATCAGCAAAAGCTAATGGTGTCTGGTGGTCAAGTGCTGATATTATACACTACCATGTCATGAAACCTGGTCAGTCAATTACAGCGGATGTCTACTGCAACCAGTTGGATGAAATGATGAGATGCTTGTGATTAAGTGGCCGGGGTTGGTCAATAGAGGTAGGCCAGCCCTCTTGCAATACAACGCTTAACCACACGTCACACAAACAGCACTGTTCAAACTACAGAGACCAGACTTGGAAGCTCTGTCATCCACCATATTCACCAGACTTTGCACCAACTAACTACCACTTCTTGCAGGCTTTGGGCCATTTCTTGTAAGAAAAATATTCAATTCTCAACAAGCTGTGGAAAACACCTTTTGCTATTTCATGGCCACTCACTCTCCAGGCTTCTTCGTGCTGGTATAAACCAGCTACCATTAAGATTGCAAAACTATGTCAATAGTTTAGGTGCATAGTTTGGTTAATTGTACTGTTTCTTGTTTGAGACATAATAAACTACATTTTTTATTTTAAAACATTTCATATTTAATGACATTGTTAGATTTATCTTCATTTTGGATTTATTGAATATTTTAGTATTCTAATTTAATTAATTTCCACATTTTAGTTATAACTTATTTTTCATTGTTTTCTATTGCTGCTCTAAAAAGTAAAGTGGTTTTATTTAAAGTATTATAGTTTACTTAGAGTTCATATTGTATCACTTCATGTAATAAGGGTATTGTAGTATTTAGGGAAATGCCTTTCTACTTTGGAAGTACATACTGAAGAAACAATGTAAGAAAAGTCAGAATGTCTTTATACACACACTTACATACACAATATACACAGAATGCATACATAAGACAAATATAGAAAAATGTGCACAATTGTTTAATTCAGATGATATAAAATGCATTATTTTCTCTACTTTTCTGTATGTTTTGAATTTTTATAAAAAATCTTTAAAAAGTGAAAAAATTATCACTTCATATAAAATTTAAGAAACACAATAAAATATAAGAAACTCTGAATGGTGTAATTCCTTTCATCTCTCATTTTTTTGTTGAAATATATATTTTTTCCTTTTATTTCATCATATTATGGGGGCACAAATATTGTTGGGGTTACATATATAGCCCCTGCAACCCCTCCCCCCCAACCGTGCCAGAGCTTCAAGCGTGTTCAACCCCCAGGTGGTGCGCACCACACCCATTATGTAAGTATACACCCTTCCCCCCTTCCCCCTTCCACCTGCCCACCACCTGATAAAAGTTGGGGTTTTTTTTGACATTTTGATTACATTGTATATCTTTGCCTCTACCTAAGAAGGGTTAGAGGTATTCCCTTCCCCCTGACAATGCTCACCACATCCCTAAGATGTGGGTCTCCCCTACCCCCGAATCCCTGGTGAACACCACCACCCATAGTTTTAACCAGTCAGCACCAATTTGATGGTGAGTACATGTGTGGCCCATTTTCCATGTCTTGTGTCACCTCAGTTTGGATAATGGGTTTGAGCTTAATTCGGGATAGCATAAATGGTGCTCACTCACTGTCATTTCTTAGAATTCAGTAATATTCCATTGTGAGCATATACCACATTTTAATTAACCACTCATGAATTGACAGGCAATTGGGTTGTTTCCATGATCATGCGATAGTGAATTGTGATGCCATAAACATCTGGGTGCAGAGGTGTTTATAATAGAATGTCTTATGCTCTTTTGGGTAGATGCCCAAAAATGCTATTGCTGGGTCAAATGGTATTTCTATTTCTAGCTGTTTGACGTATCTCCAAATTCTTTTCCACAAAGGTTGCACTAATTTGCAGTCCCACCAGCAGTGTAGGAGTGTTCCTGTCTCTCCACATCCTCGCCAGCATTTGTTGTTTTGGGATTTCTTGATACAGGCCATTCTCACTGGGGTTCGGTGGTATCTCATGGTGGTTTTGATTTGCATTTCTCTGATGATTAGAGATGTTGAGCATTTTTTATATGTTCGCAGTCCGCTATTCTGTCTTCTTCGGAGAAGTTTTTGTTCATTTCCATTGTCCATTTCTTGATGGGGTTGTTTGATTTTTTCTTGTTAATTCTTTGAGGTTTTAGACAGATTCTTGTTATTAGACTTTTATCAGAAGTTTAGAGAGCAAATATTTTCTCCCACTCTGTGTGTTGTCTATTTTCTCTAATGATAGTTTCCTTGGCTGTGCAGAAACTTTTTAATTTGATCAGATCCCATTTGTTTATTTTTGATGCTGCAGTGATTGCCTTGGGGGTCTTCCTCAAAAATTCTTTGCCTAGACCAATGTCTGATAGGGTTTACCCAACATCTTTTTCTAGGATTCTTAAGGTTTCATGCCTTAGGTTTAAGTTTGTTATCAATCTTGAGTGCATTTTTGTGAGAGGTGAGAGGTGGGGATCCTGATTTGCTCTTCTGCATGTAGCTAGCCAGTTTTCCCAGCACCATTTATTGAAGAGAGATTCTTTTCCTCAGTGTATATTTTTGTCAGCTTTATCAAAGATTAGATTACCATATACTGATGGTTTCATCTCTGGTATCTCAGATCTATTCCAGATATCCATGCTTCCGTTCTTATGCCAGTACAAGGCTGATTTAACTATTATTGCTTTATAGTACAGCTTGAAGTTAGGAAGACTGATGCCTCCTAGTTTGTTCTTTTTACTTACGATTGCTTTGGCTATAAGAGGTTTTTCTGGTTCCATACAAAATGAAGAATTGTTTTTTCTAGATCTGTAAAGAATGCTGGTGGTATTTTGATCAGCATTGCATTGATTCTGTAGGTCACTTTAGGTAATATTGACATTTTAATGATATTGATTCTACCAATCCATGAACAATGTAGATTTTTCCATTTGTTTAAATCATCTGCAATTTCTTTTTTTAGTGTTTCGTAGTTCTCCTTGTATAAATCTTTTGTATCTTTCGTTAAGTCTACTCCTAGATATTTAATTTTCTTTGGTGCTATAGTAAAGGGCATTGCATTTTTAATTTGAGTTTCTGCTTGATGGTTCTTGGCATATATGAATGCTTCTGCTTTGTGTATGTTGATTTTATAACCTGAAATTTTACCAAATTTATTTTTCAAATCTAGGAGTCTCTTGGATGAATCTATGGGATTTTCTAGGTATATTATCATATCATTGGTGAAGAGTGAGAGTTTGATCTCATCTGTCCCCACTTGGATGCCTTAAATTCCCCTCCCTTGCCTGATTGCTATAGCTTGGACTTCGAGCCCTATGTTGAATAGGAGAGGAGATCGGTGGCATCCTTGTCTAGTTCCAGTTTAAAGAGGGAATGATTTCAAGTTTTCCCCATTTAGAATGATATCAGCAGTGGGTTGCTCATAAATGGATTTGATAAATTTAAGGTATGAGCCGTCTATGCCTATTTTTTAAAGAGCTTTTATCATAAAGATGTGTTGGACTTTGTCAAATTCTTTTTCTGCATCTATTGACAGAATCATATGGTCTTTGTTCTTGATTTTATTTATGAAGTGAATTGCATTTATAGACGCGTATGTTGAACCGTCCTTGCATCTCTGGAATAAAGCCCACTTGGTCATGGTGAATAATTTTTTTTTTATGTGTTGCTGAATTCTATTTGCAAAAATTTTATTTAGGATTTTTGCATCTATATTCATGAGGGATATTGGTCTGTAACTTTCTTTTTTTTGTTGCAGCCTTTCCTGGCTTTGGTATCAAGGTGATATTGGCATCGTAGAATGAGTTAGGAAGGATACTATCCTTCTCAATGGTGTGTAATAGTTTCTGTAGTATAGTATGAGTTCATCTTTGTACATTTGGTAGAATTCTGAAGTGTAGCCATCTGGCCCGGAACTTTTCCGTTTGGGAAAGTTTTTAATTACTGCTCCAACTTCTGAGCTTGAGATTGGTCTGTTAAGGAATTCTGTTACCTGCTGGATGAACATAGGGAGGTTGTATGAATCCAGGAATTTGTCCATTTCATCTTTGTTCTGTAGTTTTGGAGCATATAGTTTTTTTTATAGTAGTCAAATATAATGTTTTGTATTTCTGTGGTGTCTGTTGTGATCTCTCCTTCTTCATTTCTTATTGATTTTATTAGAGTCTTTTCCCTTTGAGTCTTTGTCAGTCTAGCAAGAGGGCCATCAATTTTGTTTATCTTTTCAAAAAACCAGTTTCTGGTTTTGTTGGTCTTTAATATAGCTCTCTTGTTCTCCATTTCATTAAGTTCTGCTTTGATCTATGTTATTTCTTTTCTTCTATTAGGATGGGAAATTGTTTGCTCTTCTTTTTCTAATTCCTTGAGCCTATTCGTTAGATTGTCAGTATCTAAGCTTTCTGATTTTTGGATGTGAGCATTAATTGCTATTAGTTTTCATCTCAGGTAAGCTTTTGCTGTATCCCACAGGTTTTGGTAACAAGTATCACCATTATCATTTTGTTTGAAGAAACTCTTGATTTCCCTCTGAATTTCTTCCTTGACCCAGTAATTTTCCAATAATAGGTTGTTTAGTTTACATGTTTTTGTGAGGCATTGAATGTTTCTAGAGGAATTGAACTTTAATTTTATACCATTATGGTCAGAGAAGATAGAAGGTATAATTCCTATTTTCTTGAATTTTTTTTGAGATCTGATTTGTGGCCTAGGATGTGATCAATTTTGGAGAAGGATCCGTGGGCTGCTGAGAAGAATTTAAATTCAAGTTTATTTGGATGGTTGGATGGAATGTTCTATAGAGATCTGTCAGACCTTTTTGATCAAGGGCTCTGTTCTAGGTCCATTATTTCTTTGTTTATTTTCTGTTTAGAGGCTCTACCCAGATCATTCAGTGGCGTGTTGAAGTCCCCTGCTACTATAGCAGTGTTGTGTAACATGGTGTTTAGATTAGACATGGTTTGCTTTATTGTAATTGGGTGCTTCTGTATTGGGTGCATAGATACAAATAATTGTTAAATCTTTTTGTTGGATGTTACCTTTCACCATTATAAAATGGCCATCTTAATTCCTTTTTACTTTTGCTATTTTAAAGCTTATGTTATCTGCAAATAGTATAGCTACCCTAGCTTTTTTTTTGACTTGCGTTTGACTGGATGATAGTTTTCCATCCCTTGACCCTCAGCTGGAAGTCATCTTTGTGGGTTAAATGTGTTTCCTATATACAGCAGATACTAGGCTTGTAAATTTTTATACACTCTGCTAGTCTATGTCTCTTCAGAGGACAGTTTAAGCCATTTGCATTTATTGAAAGGATTCAAATTGGAGGAAGATTACCATTCATATTGTTGGGTGGAGACTTGTTGCTTCGTCTTACTCCTCGAGCCATCATGTAGTTCGAAATCTAAACTTTAATTCTTTGAGTATTTTACTTTGAGGAGTGACTATTGCCATGTTAGGTTAGAAATGCAGGTCTGAGAACTTCCTGTAGGGCTGGTCTGGACTTTGCGAATTCCTTCAGTGATTGTTTGTCTGAGAAGGACTTTATTTCTCCCTCATAGATGAAACTTAATTTTACCGGATAAAGAATTCTAGGTTGGGCTTTGTTCTATTTTAGAAGATTAAGGATAGGCACCCAGTCTCTCCTGGCTTGTAGGGTTTCAGATGAGAAGTCTGCTGTTAGTCTGATAAGCTTACCTTTATAGGTCATTTGCTGCTTCCATCTTGGTGCTCAAAGTATTGTTTCTTTCACATTTACTTTGGTCAGCCTAATAACCATGTGACGAGGTGATTTCCTTTCACATTGAGTCTCCCAGGAGTTCTGTGTGCTTCTCATATTTGGATATCAAGGTTTCTGGCCAAGCCTGGCATATTTTCCTCCAGTATTCCATGAAATAAGTTGTCCAGCCCTTGTGAATGTTCTGCTTCCCCAATCAGAATCCCGATCAATCTGAGATTTGGCTTTTTTACCTAATCCCACACTTCCTGTAAACTTTGGTCTTGTATCTTGTTTCTATGTTCCCTTTCTTCCTCTGATTTGTTTAGTGCATACATATAATCTTCAAGCTCTGAGATTCTTTCCTCTGCATGATCCATCCTGTTCTTTAGGCTTTTCATTGTATTATGGAGATCCTTGATTGTTTCCTTCATTGCCAGAATTTCCGTTTGGTTTTTCTGGATAATTTCAATTTATTTGGAGAATCTTTCATTCATTTCCTGTATTGTTTTTGTGGTTTTTCTATGTTGGGATTCTATTTTCTCTTCAATTCCATTTACTTTTCTAGCAATCCATATTCAGAATTCTTCCTCCGTCAGTTTAATCATATCATGTAAGTTGGTGTCAGATGATCGAGAATGAGTATTTTGCTTTGGAGGTGACTTTTCTCTCTGCTCCTTCATGTTTCCTGTGAACTTTCACTGATTCTTTCTCATCTGGTTATTTTATCAAGGACTGGAGGTGCAGGGATTAGATTATGAGCTAAAATCTGGAATTCCGGAGGGATGATCCTTGGCAGGTCTGGGGATATGTGCTCTGGACCTGTAATGTCTTAGAGGATTTTGAGCCCATTGGGTTATCTTTGACCTGTTGTCTTCACCACTTTTTAATAGAGATTAGTGAGATTGGAACCCTTGCTTAGACTCCCCGGAATTGTATCCCTCTTGTGAATGTGACTCCCCTAACAACTACTTGTATGAATAGAGAGGCACTGTGATGCCCTATGAGATTATTCTCTTTTTTTGTTGCTTGTGGTTTGCGTGAGGAGGCCGGTTATCAAGCTATTCCAATACCTATGTAATAAGCTCTAAACCCTTAAATGTGGTAAACAGGACTCACAGCCTTTGGGGAGTGCCGTGCCTCTCCCAGTGGATCCTTGGGCCTCGTTACCTATTTAGTTGGGGTGAGATAAGCACTAGGTATCAACAAGTCTAAGAGAGTATACTTCAGAGCTTGCTTGATTTGTGGCTCGAGGGGAGCTACTAAAAAGTTATTCAGAGATCATTCACTGTGTGTGTTGCCGCTCCTGGTGGAAAGTGTCTTTTGGTGCAGTTGTTAGGGATTCTGGTTGAGATTTTCCTTCTCAGAACATAAGCCTATAATTTGGCAACTGCATGGGTACCAAGGGCAATCCCCGTATTCTGCTTTTAACAGATGATCCAAACCAACTTGCTGTAGTAGGGCATCAACTCTTTTTACTCCACCCCTCTAAGGATGGGGTTTATCTGGTTGTTATGAATTAAAAGCCTCAGGGCTGCGGAAGAGGCCCTGCCTAAGCCACTGAGGGACACAGAACAGACAGCAACCTGCCTGGCTGCTCTGCTCCTGCATAGGAGGGGTCCGGTCCTTCCCTACGAAACACCAGTGGCCTGGTTGCAGACAAGGACTTTCCGCAACCCAGGTTGGTCTTGGCCCTAAAAGTGGACTCCCTCAACACTGTGCGCTTTCAGGGCTGGGGGCTGATCCTTTGACCAAAGGCCCTGTCTACCAAGTTGCCTCCAGGAGATGGGCACAGGTCTCAGCTTTGTTAGCAGTCTAGAGAGCTGTTACTAAACCCAGGAGAGGGTTCTGGGCCTTTGGTTAAAAATAAGCCAGCAATGGATAATAAGCAATAGGAGATAGCAGTCCAGCCTCTGGTTTCAGCTTGCATAATGGCTTGTTTCACTACTCTGCCCAGGGGCGGAGTCTGTAGTTTTAGAGAGAACCACATAGCTCAAAACTCTGGAATATTCAGGGGGTACTGTTGTCCCAAGTCAGAGTTGTAAAATTGCTCTCCTTCCTAATTCCACCCTGCTAGGGTGGGTTCTGTTCATTAGGTGCAAAACAGAGGTGGCTGGGTGGGATGGGGGACTGCCTGACCTCACCAGGGCACACTGCCTGGAGAGCAATCTCTCTCCCTCTTCCCTCCCCTCACTGATGGGACTTGAGTCACTGGGGTTTGCCAGGAGGCTTCACCAAGGAGCGAGCTCCTTCCCTCTTCTGCCCCCTCACCAGCGGCGCTTGAGCTGCCGGGGCCCACTGAGAAGCTCCACTGAGGGGTGAAAACTTTCCCTTTTCCGTGCTGCACCAGTGGAGCTTGTGCCACTGAAGCCACCTGGAAGGGACATCAGAGGATCAAGCACCCTCCCCCTTCCGCTCCCTCACCGGCAGTGCTGGAGCGGCTGGAGACCACTGACAGGTTCCACCAAGGAGAGAAAATGTTCCCTTTTCTGCATGTCACCAGTGGAGCTTGGGCCTCTGAATCCCCCTGGGGAGGATCCGCAGAGAACTGAGCTCACTCCCTCTTCTGCCCCCTCACCAGCGGTGCTTGGTCTGCCCAAGTCCACCAGACAACTCAGCCAAATGAGAGATCTATCTCACTTTTCTGCCCCTTCAAAAACGAGGCATAAGCCACTGGTGTGTTCAGATCTCCCAGCCAAGGCGTCCCTGCACCATGCACTGGAGAGTTCAAATTGCTTTCTGCTCCTGTCTCCTCTCCAAACTGCCTGACCGCCCATGTTACCTCTTCACGCTGACTTTGGGTACTTCGCTGCTTGTGTGGGTGTAGAGGTCGGTGAAGGAGAAGGTGTTCCTGTGTGGGACAGACCCCACAGTCCTGGCCAGCTGGGTGCTTAGCTGCAGCTGGCTTGCACTCCAATCTCCGCAGTACAGCTCGGACTCTCGGAACTTTGGTCGGTGAAGGAGAAGTCGTCCCCCTGTGGGACGGATCACACAGTCCCATTTGGCTGCCTCTTGCACTCCAATCCCCACTGTACAACTCTGATTCTCGGAACTTCACAGCAAATCCACTGAGCCACTTTCCTCCTTTTCCCAGCACTGCTGCCCCTTGAAGCTTCCCTGGAATTCTGTGAAGCCGGTCCTGTGGGAGATCTACCCACTCGAGTGATTTATATACCGTTTTCTTCACCTCCCACTCTGACAGCAGAGAGCCAGGAGGTCATCCGTAATCCGCCATTTTTTACAATCCCTGAAATATATTTTATATGTACACATGTACATCCCACAATGTTATAACTGTTGCTTTAAACTGCTTTCAAGATCGGAAGAATAGACTCCACATATACTCACCATCAAATTGGTACTGACTGATTAACACTATGGTGCTCACATGGTAGTAATATTCTCCAGGGATTGGGGGGCTGGTGGGGGGCAAACTCACAACTAAAGGACATGGTGAGCATTGTGGAGGGGAAGGGTATACCTCTAATCCTCGCTTGGGTGAGGCAAAGACATAAAATGTAACCAAAATGTTTGTACCCTCATAATACCCTGGAATAAAAAACAAATGAACAAAAAAATCCAAAAAACTGTTGACTGTCTTTTTTTAGAGAGAATTTTTTTTAAAAAACTGTTATATTTACCAACATATTTGTCATTTCATGTTTTCTTTATTTCTTTAGATCCAAGTCTTATTAGATGTCATTTTCCTTCTGACTGAAAAAATTATTTTAGTATAGATTGCAATGTAGCTAATGAATTTTTTAAGTTTGGTTTATCTAGAATGCCTATTTTATCTGTGTTTTTTAAAGATATGATCACTGGATAAAGAATTCTGCATTGACATTTTCACTACCTTTCAGCTATTTAGATATGTCACTACATTATCTTCTGGGCTTTACTGTTCCCAAATAAAATTTACTGGAATTCTATTAATGTTATTCTTCCTTCAAATATAATGTACATATTTTTTACTGATTACTTTTAAATTTTTTTGGCATGATTAGTTTCCAGAAATTTGAACTACAGTGTGGATAGTGGATTGCTCTTTTTATTATTTAGGGTTCACTCAGTTTCTTGGACTTTTAGGTTGGTATATTTCACCAAACTGGGAAAAATTTTGCTATTATTTCTTCAAATTTCTTTTTCCTGTTTTATTCTATCTCTGTCTTCTGAGACTAAAATTATAGCCATGAAAATCTTTTCTTATACTTTCATAGGTTTAAAATACAGACAGTTCTAAGCAAACAGTTCTATGGACAGGCTGTATTTGATTGCCTGAATTAGTATTAAAGTAATTTCTCACAATAAATAGACATACTCTTTTTACTGTAGTCATTTTCAGTAAAGATAGACATTGTTTAATAGTTAAGAATGACTTAGGATATTTACCTTTTTTGGCTCACTTTTATAGCTGTGGCATTTGTTATTTAAAGTTATTTTTGTCTCTTTCTTGGCCTTGCTTGTCTCTAGTAAGATAAAAAGTGCAAGGAACACTTGTTCTATTATAATAGTCATGTTAGGTAACATACATAAAAAACATTTTCCAATTAGCAATGACATAAGGATCACAAACTATTTCAATGGATGTGAAACAATGAGTCATTGGGAGTATTTTTGAAATGCTGAATTTTGCCTAATGCCCTTTCTACTTTAAAAATGACCATCAAATTTTTTAATGTGCATTGTGCCTAACCCTAGAGCACATAATTAAAACCACATATTATTGATCTTTGATACTGTCCTCATGGTACATGTTCAAATCAAACCCATTACCATCCAACCAACTGTGCAAATCTATTCATTGATTTGTTCATTTTACAAATCTATTGAACAACTGGTATGTGCAAGGCTGTGTGGTATAGAAAAAGGTTAAGAAGACATATGCTTTTATTGCTTTTGCAGTCTACAGTGAAAAGACTTAAAAGCATTAAAACTTCATAAATAAATCAGGAGCTACCTTTAAAATGTAAATTGAATTATTCTAATTGCAATTTCTTGATCATTCAGTGGGTTCTCATTATTCACATGATAAAAATCAAATTTCTTAATGAAACATCTACACCAGGGGTCCTCAAACTTTTTAAACAGGGGGCCAGTTTCCTCAGACCGTTGGGGGGCTGGACTATAGTTTAAAAAAAAACTATGAACAAATCCCTATGCACACTGCACATATCTTATTTTGAAGTAAAAAAACAAATGGGCAAAAACACCTGCATGTGGCCCGTGGGCCATAGTTTGAGGACACCTGGTCTATAGCATGTTCCATACATCCTTCTCCAATCTCCCATTTCTTACTATTGTGGTCAAATCATCTGAACTACTGGACATTTCCACATATAGTCATTCTCTCCTTAATCTTGGGCCTTAAACAAGCTGAGAGGAACTGTTTTCCCCTCAGTTTTCACTTGACCAACTTATTCTGTCATGGTGTGGTGGATACCGAGTTGTGCCCACCAGATATCCTTGCAGAGATGCCTGACTCACTTCCCCAGTTCTTGGACAATTCCAGCAGAAAGCCTTCAGCTGTCATCGCCTATGGAGAGTGCCTCAACTGAAGTGTTATGCCTCACCCAAAGCCTTGCCTTCTCATAGCAGAGCCCATATTCAATGACTAAACCATGTGGGAGTAAAACGTTCTGGCTCCTTTCCTCCAACTCAGGGCTTCTCTTTCCAGTCCCCAGTACATTTTGCCAAAGACTCATTAAGACAGCATCACAGACCAGTTTTATCCTTAATTTCCTTCTGGAGATATTAATTCTAACATCATCTTCTAATAAGCTTTTTGATATCAATCTTCCTCTCAGAATCAGCTCCCCAGAGAACACAAATTGCAACACATAGCATTACCAAAGTGCACCTAATTTGCTCTTTTCTCATTTGTTTTAATGCTATGCTTTTGAATCTATGTATTTTTGAACCTCAGAGTATTTGATGTATCTAGTATTCCTTCAATAATTCTTACTTTATCCCTTTCTATTTCTAGTACATGAAGACTTTGAAATCTATGAGATGAGATGGTGCTGGAAACATATAAGATTTTCAAGAAAAAATAAAGAATCTGAAACTTCCTACCCGTGTTTGACATTGTGTGCCACTATGCAGGATTTCTTAAGGTAAAAGGAATTTCTACCATAACCCAAGTGACATGTGATTTGAATTGGATGTTTAGGTGACATATGCAAGAGGTGGGGTTTGTAGTTTTCCTAATATGTCATAATCAGAGACTGAAATAAGGTGGTAGCATAGGAATAAGTAAAGTGGGGGATATTACGTAGTTTAAAGCAAAATAATTTGAAAACAGCCTAACAAATGAAGCAATGATTATCTTAGTCTTACTTGTGATGTGAAGAGTTGCCATAATTAATTGTTGTTTATTTGTAGCTGGGTTATCCTCTGTATGTTTTAAACCAAATGTGTTGCATTTTAGATGACAATATAAAATAGTGATTGGGTATAAATATAAAACTAATTCACACCTTACCAGGATTTAGCCCCATCTGAAAGTGTCCCACAAGTATTTCTCAGAGTTTCCCAGACCTATTTGTCATTTATGCACTTCACAGATATCCTTACCATTTCTTTCTTCTTACTGCCTGACTCCCTCCTCCACTGGTCAGGCTGCTCACGAGATCCCCACTGCCCTGGCCCAGGCACATGTGTCAAACACCGCTGATACATGGAGCAGCCTCATGAGGGGCCACTCTTCTCCCTACATCAGTTGTCCTTGCAGGTCTCTAACAGGGTTGAAAACCAGACCTCCCTCCAAGTCACCTTTCTTGAGCTTGAAATTGGTCCCTCAATTCAAGCCATTGTTAGTGTTGGCTAACATTAGCCAATTGTTAGTGTTGCTAAGTGCTGGTTATTTGCCACATTTCATACTAGAGATGTGGTTTGAATCCTGATCAGCCTCCATGCAGCTACGGGCAACCTAAACCCATCAACTGAGCTATTCTTACTTTCACAAAAGAGTGGACATTCTTCACTAGTAGGTTGGCAGGTCAGTCTCATTCTCTGCTCCAGTGGAGTAGCAATGTCCATGGGTTCCCTTAAGATTAAACATATCCCTCATCTAACAAAATGAAGTTCAAGCCACATTAACAAAACAATCACAAACTTATCAGATATAGTGTCTTGCCTTTTTGCACCATTATACAACTTTGGCATAGATTGGCATATGAGGAAGGAACAATGAGTTCAAGTATGTCAAGCATATCTCTTCATGAAGCACATGCACACACATGCACTTGGGCCACCAATGAATCCAGGAGCAGACTTAGTCTGGCCTTTATTTTGCACAAGAATAACTGAAGCTTCAAATACAATGTGTGGTACATAGGGACCAACCAAGTATGTAGAATTAATGAAGAAATGAGACTTAAGGGCATTTACATGACAACAAGAACTGTGACCTTTTGATCTAGATAAAATATCTAGCAAATGGTAAGTTATTAACTTATATAAATAATAAAACTGGGTTCCTAAACATTTGAATACAAAACCCTGAGCCCTTGGACCAACATTTCACCCCAGGCATGGCATGGAAAAGGTCCACTCATGTGTAGGCGTTGTGGGACCATGTCATCAGCAGTAAATGTAAAAACAAAAAAAATAAAAAGCACTCTGCCTTTCATGACAACTGAATGTTGGCCTTTCTAAATGGTATCAGTAATAAAATATTCTTTGCTCAAAAAATTCTGTGTTGATCTAAGTTTTAAACAATTACTGTCATTACTGTTGAGCTTTATTAATAATAATATGCATTCAGGTTTTAAAATATCACATTTTTATTAGTTAACCTTTAATAAACATTATGCTATATGTGGAAATTAACATGGAGACCTCTCAGTTGAACTACCCAATAAATGCGGACTGAGCAACAAACTTTGCTCAAGATAGGTTCTTAAAGCCTCTGAAACATCCAGGTTTAATGTCTTCAGCCCCTGTGGGTACTGTGTGCATGTGTGTGTGTGTGTGTGTGTGTGTGTGTGTGTGTGTGTGTGTGGCACAATTAATAACGATAGCAGAATAATTATAAATACAAAGCAAAATAACTCAAATTACACCAAATATGTCATAGCATACAAAATCACTTTTTTTACAAAGTATTATGAGAGTACAGATATATTTGGTTACATAGATCACTTTTATAATGCTTGAGTCACTGGTTATCAGTATTCGCATACCCCAGATAGTGTTCATTGTACCCATTATGAAAGCTTTCATCCATCTCCTCCTCTCTCTACCCATTGCTTGATTTCTGTTAATTTTTACTTCTCTCTCTGCATATGTGTGCTCATTAGTTAGTTCCAATTTAATAGTAAGTACATGTGGTGTTTGTTTTTCCATTCCTTAGATAAATCATATAGGATAATGGTCTCCAGTTCCATCTAAATTGTTGCAAAAGGCATTAAGCCATCTTCTTCACAGCTGAGTAGTATTCCACAGTATACATATACCACATTTGTTAATCCACTCATGAATTGATGGGCACTTGGATTGATTCCACATCTTTGCAATTGTGAATTGTGCTGTAGTAAACATTTGAGTGCAAGTGTCCTTTTGATAAAATGACTTCTTTTCCTTTATGTAAAGACCCAGGAGGTGAATTTCTGGATCAAATGGTAGGTATACTTTTACTTCTTTGAGGTATCTCCATACTGTTTTCCATACAGGTTGTACTAATTTGCAGTTCCACTGATAGTGTAGAAGCATTCCTTTTTTCTGCATTCACGCCAGCATTTTTTATTTATGGACTTTTAATAAAAGCCATTCTAACAGGGGTAAGGTGATATGTCATTGTGGTTTTAATTTATGTTTCCCTGATGATTAATGATGTTGAGCATTTTTTCATATGTTTATTGGCCATTTCTCTATCTTCTTTTGAAAAGCTTTTGTTCATGTTTTTGCTCAATTTTTGATGTGGTTGTTTGATTTTTTCTTGCTCATTTGCTTGAGTTCTTTGTAAATTCTGATTATTTTATCAGATGTGTAGCTCACAAATATTTTCTCCCATTTGTATGGTGTATATTTGCTCTGTTGATTATTTCCATGGCTGTGCAGAAGATTTTTACTTTGGTTAATCTCATTTTTTAAATCTTTGTTGTTGCTGTGATTGTCATTGGGTTTTTCTTTATAAGTTGTTTGTCTAGGCTAATGTCTATAAGAGATTTTCCAACATTTTTTTTTACAATTCTTATGGTTTCATGCCTTATATTTAAGTATTTTATCTATCATGAATTCATTTTTGTGAGTGGCAAGAGATATGGATACTGTTTCATTCTTCTACCTGTGGCTATCCAATTTTCCCACCACCGTTTATTAAATAGGGATTCTTTTCCCCAGTGTATATTGTTGTCTGCTTTGTCAAAGATCAATTGGCTGTATGTGGCAGGTTTTTTAAAATCTCTCTTCTCTGTTCTGTTCCATTGGTCTATGTCTCTGTTTTTGTGCCAATGCCATGCTGTTTTGGTTGCTATAGCTTTGTATTATAGTTTGAAGTCTGGTAATGTGATGCCTCCAGGTTTGTTCCTTTGCATAACATTGCTTTGGCTATTTGGGGACCTTTCTGGTTCCAAACAGAGCATAGAATTTTTTTCCTCTAGATCTGTGAAATATGACATTGATATTTTGATGGGGATTGCACTGAATCAAGAGATCACTTTGGGCAGTAGGACATTCTAACAATGTTGGTTCTACCGATCCATGAGCATAGTGTTTTTCCATTTGTTTCTGTTGTTTGCAATTTGTTTTCTCAATATTTCATAGTTCTCTTTGTAGTGATCTCTCACCTCCTTGGTTAAATACATTCATATGTATTTTATTTTCTTTATAGCTATTGTGAATGGTATTAAGTCTTTGATTTCACTCTCAGCTTGACAGTTATTGGTATATAGGACTGCTACTGATTGTGTACACTGATTTTGTGCCCTGAGACTTTGCTGAATTTGCTTATCAATTCCAGGAGTCTCTTGGTAGAAGCTTTTGAGTTTTCTAGGTATACAATCATATCATCCCAGAAGCAATAGTTTGACCTCCTCTTTGTGATTTGAATAGCCTTAACTTCTTTCTCTTGCCCGTTGCTCTGGCTAGGACTTCCAGTACTATGTTGAATAGAAGTGTTGACAATGGGCATCCTTGTCTTGTTCTACTTCTTAATTGGAATACTTTCAGCTTTTCACCATTCCGTATGATGTTGGCTGTGGATTTGCCATATTTGGTTTTATAATTTTGAGATATATTCCACGTATGCCTAGTTTGTTGAGAGTTTTTATCATGAAGGGTGCTGAATTTTGTGATATGCTTTTTCTGCAGCTATTGAGATAATCATATGATCCTTGTTTTTGCTTATGTTTATGTGGTGAATTGTGTTTATTGATTTACATATGTTGAACCATCCCTGGGATGAAGCCCACTTGACTCAATACATAAATCATATCCTGGAAGCATTATCCCAACATGAAAAGTGTGGTAGCACCTTAACAGAGCTTTTTGTAGGGCTTTCTAATATTTTCTGAAGTCAGCTTTTTCCCATGGATGCAGTACATGGTGGAGCCAGTGGGTTTTCCAATTATATATGAAACATTGCACCTCCTTCAGCATAAAATGCATATCTTGGATGGAGGCAATATTATGTAGGATATGCTATCAGTATATCAGGCAAATCTTAGGTCTTCGGTTAAAGGTAAAACCAGAGAAAAGTTCAATAATATAACAAACACACATTTAAGGCCTAGCTGTGAATTTCACTGTGTGTTCAGAGTCTGATGCCTCTAAAGTGATCAATCTGCAAGTAAGTGACTCTCTAGTTTTCTCAAGGGACTGTTGTGATCATGAACAGGTCATGGCCAGCCTTGGTAAGAATGAGCTTTTGCTGTGAGGGACATGTGTCATCTCTTTCGCCATGACTACTCTATTAATTGGCATGTTTGCAAGCCTTAGGGGGCCAAAGACAGGGTTTGGCTGACAACCTCCAGATGAGATGGATACTGAATGATTGATTTCCTACTTCATGGGCATTGGCTTATGACCTAATAACCAGGCACTATAGACCTGCTTTTCAGGTCCATCCTCAAGCCTCTTTCCTTTATCTTAGACCTCCCAATATAATTCATTCCAGGTCATTAACCTAATGGCCAAGCTATTTACCACAGACCAGAAGATCATGTGTATACTTATCACGATACATTTGTTGTCATGTGCAAAGTAGGCAGTCCCTACTTACTACTCACCATTCCACCCACTGGGAATATCCTCCCTGAACTTTAAACTCTCTCTTCCTTGGGTGGGGGTTATTACAACATCAGTCCATAATCATATCAACACAGGTTTAGCTAACATATCTCTGAACCAATCCTGGGATTATTTCTCTTATGTCTGCTGCCAATCACCTGAAGCTATAGATGTGATCTTAATGTACCTCACTAGAGCAATAGAGTAGGTGACATGGGGATATAAGTCACATGTCCATATGACTCAATTGTGCCTAGACATAATGCCTCTGAGAATTATCCATATGAAGAAAAGGAGAATGAAGTATTTGTCTATAAATAATTGAATCCAGGAGTGTTACCTCCCCTCATTTTCATATTATGCTTATGAATGGGCTAAACATGCTTCACAGAAGATCAGAGATGGTTATTAGAAAAGAATTATAGTAAAGTGGGGTGCTGTCAGCTTGAAGCTGAGTTCTAGAAGACTGTTCTCCACAGCTACAGCTAAACGCAACTGAGGGGGTTCATCTCGGGAATTCATGAGTGCCTGACATGTTTCGCCATTCTTTCCTACTGAAAAATCTTTTAAAATTAGTGTCTTAACAGAGTCCTGTGAATAAATGAAGTTTGGAGTGTGGGACATCAGCAAATTAAAGATTTGGAGTCAATTTCAATAAGAGAGAGAAGAGTAGAGAAATACTATGGGATTTGGCTGGTGCAGAGGAAGATACACACCTGAGTGTCTGAGGTGGGAGTATGAACCCCACCAATCTGCAAGAGAAGCCCTGGAAAAGTTGAGAATTGGAGGGAGTGAAAGAATCACCAGAAAATGGAATTGCCCAGCTCTTGTCTGAAGGATGTGTGTGAGAACTCTGCCCCATATTAGCGTAAAACAGTCAAGCTTCTCTAAGGATTGAAAGCAAAGAAATATTATTTAGAATAATTTAGTTATCTATGTGGAAAAAATAAGGCTCTCAGCTTAGAAATCAATGCCAAGATACCACATGATATTGGTACTTGATTTTGTGATGTGTGCTCAGGTATACCTTCTATGATTTTATTATTTTAAAATGTGTTTATATATTTGAATAAATCCCTAGTATATATCTGAATTACTTCTAAATTAAAATATGATTGATTTTAGTATTATTTTTACTGATAGTCTTGTTAACCTATATTTGTTTTCTTGTTGTGCATTTCCATAGCTCTCTAGAACTCAACTTTGGAAAGAATGGTGGTAGTAAAACTACAAGAGAGGCACCATCTAGATGAATCAAACTGTCCCAAAGGCCAGTTACCTGATTCTGATTTGGAAAAATCTTTATAATTTGTTGATTGCTGCCTCAGGCAGTACTCATAGAAGCAGGTGTTTTCTGGGGAAAGGAATCTCCGCACCTGATTCTCTGTCCAGGAGAAAAAGTTGGAGAACATGTCGTGGGGTCCCACAGATCTTGGAAGTTGGACTCAGACTGGTGGCAGCATAAGAGGAGTTTTATTTCAAGCAGAAAGGCAAATTTGAACAAAAATTCCTGCCTAGGGGGACACATTTGACTCTGACCTATATGTTAATGTATCATTTAATTTCCATGAATTAGTTCCAAGAGGTAATAGACCAAAAAATGGTTGGGCACTTGAAATTTAATCAGTTAATGTTTCACAGGCAGTTGCTGGGATGCATCCCGTCCTGACACACTCCGGTTTGTTTGTACTCATAGATGACATCCAAGGGCTTTCAGCTTCACAGATGAGATGGGACAACAGAGAAGGGCCTGTTATTAGGCCACCTAACAAGGGAAAGGAATTTTTAGCAATGTGAATTAAAGGTTAGTTTTTAAATTAATGTTTTTAAACAGACTCAAGGAGCTAGAGTTTATCATACTAGTTCTGCCACCCTGAAGACAGCTATTTACTTTATGTACTTGAATAACCTTTTAGAGACTTACATTAGCAAAAGCCATAGATCCAACTAATCTAGCCATTGCGTTACTGTGGGATAACACAATTAAGGAGACGTGAAGTAAAGAAACAAACAGTTTAGAATCCCGGTATAAAAGTACTGCAGATTTCTTGAGACTTTAAAAAAAAGACTTTAAAATACATACTTATAAATTTATTATCTCAAACTCTAGGACCTCAACAACTCAAAGACCTCACATTTCTGATGCTTACCTATTTATTTCCTTATAGAATCCATTGTCTTAATATATTAAAAATTTCCCATTTGTTTCTACAAACTCATCTCTATGAAAATACATTTCATTGAACCCAAACATAAATACATACATCTGTAGAAATAATCACACTTGCACATCTCATTAACTTGTTCCCATTGTAAAAAGTAGCTTAGAAGCTACTTTTTAGTTAATATGCATTTGACTTCTAGAAGTACTGGTTACACAATTTGTGGGCCCAGTGCAAAATGAAAATCCAGTACCTCAGCTGAAGAAGGTAAAGTCAACACCCCTTCCTAAGAGCCTACCACTCCAATCCATGGTGGCATTCATCCAAAGGCACCACAACCTCAGTGTGACCTCTCCTCTTGATGCTCTCCGCACCTGAACTGTGGGTGGGTAGAAGGCCATCGTGGGCTTGTCTAGAAAACGCACTAATGGCCACGTCAGCCAGGAATGGAATGGTTGCTACCTTGCCCAGCCCAGAGACACCCCCGCCGACCCCCAGAGCTCAAGTCCCCATTGTGAGCAGAGAGTCACAGTCGAATGTGCCCATCCATCCTCCAAATCCTTGAAACTTGCTGCTGATTGCTCCAGGTGGAGGGCAGCGGTGGCCCGGAGCAGGAGCTGGGGAGGAGGGAGGGCGAGCTCCGACTGCACACTGCTGAAGCTCCAAGCCCCTGGCACGTGCTCCATTGTTTTATATGATTTAAGTTACAGAACATCAATTGAATAGCAAAATTACTGAGGATTTCAGAACAGCAACCACAAAGCATCAAACCTCTAGCTCGGGGCCCTATCGACTGAACAGGTGGCACCCTATGAAGCAGATCATGCTTCTAAATTCCGTCTCTTCCGTTATCTTAGAAACACTAAAATACCCTCAAAAAGAGCCATGTGAGCATGGAGACCGCAGTTCAGTCGTGAATGTCTCTGAGTTATCGTACTGCAAGCTTAAGTACGCAACTGCTCGTATTCCTACTAACGCCATCAGACAGGCTCAGACTTAGGGGGAACAAACATTAGCGTAAACTCACAGTGCGTACTGACGTCCTTTCCTCATGCACGCAGGTTGAGATCGCACTCTTATCTCTGGCAAAAATGAGTGCAGGTTTTGAACAATAGAAGTGACTCTCAACCTCTTCAAGTGCCAGCACATCACTCGCAGTGCAGCACGTTTTTGTGAAATCCTGGTGCGGTTCACTCCGCAGATGCATGGCCTCCACGCCAGCTTTCCACCGTCCTGGCGCAGCTTCTGGTCCTGGGCGCACACACTCTCCTAAGCTCTCGAGAAGTACTTCTACTTCAGTGTATTCAAATGATTTTTTTCTGTTTTATAACTTTCACTTTCAAATCCTGACTCTGCACTGCAAAACCATACAATGAATTGAATTTATTTTTCATGTAAAAGCCATTTA
The DNA here is from genome assembly GCA_008750895.1 of Mirza zaza. Taxonomy (NCBI): domain Eukaryota; kingdom Metazoa; phylum Chordata; class Mammalia; order Primates; family Cheirogaleidae; genus Mirza; species Mirza zaza. The sequence continues at coordinate 38,736 of VSMD01001399.1, read as the reverse complement.
AATGCTTAAGAAGCATTAAATTACCTTCTTTAGATTAACATGTTGTACATTTACTAGCTGAAAAAAATCAGTTAATTCACGCTACTAATAATTATTATCCCAGTTTGTAAAAATAAAAAAATGGCATACAAAAGAGGTATTGCTCTTGCTTTCAGAGAGATTGGAATTTTGTTGGTTAAACAGACAATTATTCAAACAAAACAAGTACTGTAAATGGTGGTGGGCGGGATACCAAGTGCTAGAGAAGAGTGCAGAACAGGAGTCTCTGACCCACACACATCCAACTGTCACTCAGGTGCCGTCTGAACTGGGATGGCTGAGAAGGGGTCAGAGGCAGGTGGAGAGAGTTATAGGCAGATAGAACTGTATATAAACATTCCCGACAACAAATGAAAACATGACATGCCTGAGAACTAAACTGATAACTTGGTCTGTCTGGGGAATTCAGGCAGAGGATAAAGTGATGGGACAAAACCTATAAAGTAAAATGAAGCTGGACCTTATAGACAAGTTTGAATTTCAACAAGTTAAATTTGACTTGAAGGCTAAGGAAAATCATTAAAATGTTTTAAAAGTGGCCTGATGCTCATGTTTTGGTTTAAGGCACATCACTCTGGTTCCTCACTTTGAGGAACTGGGGAGGATGGAGGAAAGACCGAGGCCACAGAGGAGTGCTTGGTGTGTTGCAAACATTTAGGGAAGACATGGTGGTGCCTGTTCTAAGGAAGACCTGGAGGGGAGCAAATGAAGTGGGTGGTTGTGAGCATTTGTAGGGTGTAGAAACTGCAGAGCACGTAGATGATTGTGAAAAATGGAAGGGACAAGTTAAAGATAATAACTCTTCCTGGTGCTAATTTGGGCAAACTATAAACTGTGATGCCTTTCATTAAAATAAGCAACCTCAGAAGAGCAGACTTTAGGGAGAAGGCGAGTTCAGTCTTGAGCAGGTTATGGTGTTTGTGAGTCATTTGAGTATGAGAGTCTAGTAGTTAGTTGTGATACATAGATCGAGGGCTCTGCTGAGAGGGTGGATGGATATATTTATTGGAAGAGTATTATTTACAGATGGTGGTTGAAGCTAGGGACATGAACAGTAGTTTTTCAAAAGAAGATAGAGAAATGGCCAAAAAAATATGAAAAAAAAAATGCTCAACGTCACTGATTATCAGGGAAATGCAAATCAAAACCACAATGAGCTATCACCTTACTCCAGTTAGAATGGCTTTTATTAAAAAGACCAAAATCAATAGATGCTGGCGTGGGTGCAGGAGAAAGGAAGGCTTACACACTGTCAGTGGGACTGCAGACTAGCACAACCCCTGCGGAAAACAGTATAGAGATTTCTCAAAGAAAATATACAAAATAGACAAAGAGATATTCAAAGATGTACTTTTAGGTGATAATGTAGTTTTGCAAGGTTTTGCCTAAAGATTTTGCTTTCATTGTATAGAAATGAAGATCAGTTGCTAAGAACGAGGAGGGAATGCTTGCGTGTGAGAATAAAGATGTGTAACGTAGCCGCTGTGGAGAAACGAGGTGAGGGATGGCTTGCAAAATAAAGGTTGCCGAGCAACATGTGGCCCAGATGAAATAGTCATCATGAATTTGCAGTTGCTTTTGAGTGAAATTCTGCAAGGAAAATCACTAGCCTAGCCTTAGGTGTCTAGTCAGACCCACCAGAATGGAAGTTTTGTCAACACTCGGCAGAGAAATGACCAAAGGCCTTAAGATAGAGAAGAAGATGAGAAGTCAGAAGTTTGTAATTTCCACAATGATATAGGCTGGAAAAATGAAAGTAAACTATATATTACACACACACACACACACACACGTGTGTGTGTGTGTGTGTGTGTGTGTGTATAACTCTTTGATAAGATCAGAAAATCAAACTTTTATTTTGTATTTCAGAAGTAGAAAACTTCTGACGGATGAGAGACGTAGGGTGTATCCGCGATAGTGAGCAATCACGATGGATTGCATAGGATCACTGGTAATGAGGGTACTGGGATTTAGGGGAAACCGATTATGGCATAATAAACTAGAATCCCTTGTATAGTCATTGACCAATGAAGTGATGTAGCAACATGATCCGATTTTCTTGTTAACAGGATCTCTCTGGATTTTGTACTGAGATGCAATTGAAAGAGGCAAGCGAAAAGAAAGAACAATTCTCCAGCTGAGGGTTCAGTCTTCAGTGGAATAAGTAACGTTCAACCACAATAACAAGACAGCAGCCAGAGTATATGGGAAAACATCTAGGAAGGCACCAGGGACATCAGTTTTTCAGTGAAATAAATAGTAAGGTTTTCAACTGAGTATATATGGGAGATGTAGTTTTGTAGGTGAGAGGAAAAGAGACAAGATATGAAGTTTGGGGGAAGGCGTGGAAGATGAATATAGCACAGTTGTTAGAATTAATGCCTCAATTCAGCACAGTGTTTATAAATTTAAAAAGATACTTTTCAGTGTGGTTACACCTCTAAGTTCAGGATGCTAATTAGATCTGACTATCTATTGATTGTGAGTTATTGCCGTGCAATGAGGGTGCATGATTATAAAGAAACTGGCTACTCATGTTGCTCTGAGTTTCTTTCTGCATCAAAGACTATAAATTAATTGTGTCTGATTAGTTGGACAGTCCATTAATTGAATTATTACCAACACAAACTATTTTTTAGAGATCAGCTTCAAGTTAGCATCAAATGCTACATGAATTTTTTTTTTTCATAAGTGAAACATGAACACTGCAGAATGAAAAATTCCTGGCCAAAACTTAACAAGGAAATACAAATTTTACCAAAATTCAACTCACTAGAAGGTTTGTTTCAAGATTTCTAACTTAAAACTGAAAGTGACCAACAAAGTATTTTAATGTGATAGTTTCTATGTATTGTAGATCACAAAAAATATTAAAATATAGGATTTGAACTAGTGTCCTATACCAAAATATTATGAAAAATTATGTCAAGGGAAAGAAATGATAAATGCTTGAGGTGAATGTAATTACCCTGATTTGAACATTACATATTGTACATATATATGTATGGAAAAATCACACTGTACATCATAGTTGTGTACCATTATGTGTTAATTAAAAATACTAATGCTACTACCAATGAAAATCTAAAATTTTAAACACCGAAGTTGAAGAAATTGAAAAATATTTCAAGGGAAATGATAAATATATACAAATCTATATATATATATATAGAGAGAGAAATGTCTATAGTCAATTTTATAGAATTGCATTTTCCTCTCTTTTTTATTATTATTTTTAATTTCAGCATATTATGGGGTTACAAATTTTAAGGTTTCAAATAATCCCCTTGTCCCCCCACCCCCCACAAGTCTGAGCTTCAGGCTTGACCATCCCCCAGATGGTGGACATCTCACTCATTATGTGTGTATATACCCGCCCCCTCCTCTCCCCTCCCACCCGCCCAATACCCAATTACTGTAGTTTTTATGTGTCCACTTAGGTGCTGCTCAGTTAATACCAGTTTGCTGGTGAGTATATGTGGTGCTTCTTTTTCCATTCTCGGGATACTTCACTTAGTAGTATGGGTTCCAGCTCTATCCAGGAAAATATAAGAAGTGCTATATACTAAGAAGTGCCATTGTTTCTTAGAGCTGAATAGTACTCCATGGATAAAATATACCACATTTTATTAATCCACTCATGAATTGATGGGCACTTGGGTTGTTTCCACAACTTTGCAATTGTGAATTGTGCTGCTATAAACATTCGAGTGTAGATGTCTTTTTTGTAGAGTGACATTTGATCTTTTGGGTAGATGCCCAGTAATGGGATTGCTGGATCAAATGGTAGATCTACTTGTATCGCTTTAAGATAACTCCATATTGCTTTCCACAGAAGTTGAACTAGTTTGCAGTCCCACCAGCAGTGTAGGAGTGTTCCTATCTCTCGGCATCCATGCCAACATCTATTGTTTGGGGACTTTCTGATAAATGAAATCCTCACTGGAAATAAGTGATATCTCATTGTAGTTTTGATTTGCATTTCCCTGATGATTAGAGATATTGAACATTTTTTCATATGTTTGTTAGCCAAAATTCTGCCTTCCTTAGAAAAGTTTCTGTTCATGTCCTTTGCCCATATTTGATAGGGTTGTTTGATTTTTTCTTGCTGATTTTCATGAATTCTAAATAGATTCTAGTTATCAGCCCCTTATCAGATATATAGGATATGAAAATGTTCTCCCATTCTGTAGGTTGTCTGTTTACTTTCATGACTGTTTCTTTGGCTGTGCAGCAGCTTTTTAGTTTGATCATGCCCCATTTATTTATTTTTGTTGCTGCTGTGATTGCCTTTGGGGTCTTCTTCATAAATTATTTGCCTAAGCCAATGTTTAGGAGAGTGTTTCCAACATTTTCCTCTAGAATTCTAATGGTTTCACACCTTAGGTTTAAGTCTGTTAACCAGCGAGAGTTGATTTTTGTGAGAGGTGAAAGGTGTGGATCCTGCTTCAGCCTTCTACAAGTGGATATCCAGTTTTCCCATCACCATTTATTAAAAAGGGATTCTTTTCTCCAGTGTATGATTTTGTCTGCTTTGTCAAAGACTAGATGGCTACATGAGGATGGGTATATCATGGTTCTCAGATCTGTTCCACTGGTCAATATTCCTATTTTTGTGCCAATATCAAATTGATTTAATTACTACAGCTTTGTAGTATAGTTTGATATCTGGCATATTAATACCTCCTGTTTTGTTTTTATTACCTAGAATTGCTTTTGATATGTAGGGTCTTCTCTGGTTCCAAATGAAGCGTAAAATTATTTTTTCTATTTCTGTGAAGAATGATGTTGGTATTTTAATAGAGATTGCATTGAATCTGTAGATCAGTTTGGGTAGTATAGACATTTTAACAATGTTGAGTCTGCTGACCCAGGATTTCCATCTGTTTACATCCTCTGCTATTTCCTTCCTCAGTGTTTCATCGTTCTCCCTGTAGAGCTCTTTTACCTCCTTAGTTAAGTTTATTCCTAGGTACTTTATTTTCTTTCTTGCTATTTTGAAGGGAATCGAGTCTTTGATTTGGTTCTCAATTTCACTGTTATTGGCATATAGGAATGCTTCTGATTTCTGTGTATTGATTTTGTATCCTGAGACTTTACAAAATTCATTTATCAATTCTAGGAGTCTCTTGGTTTAGTCCTTGTGGTTTTTTAAATATAATTACAGATCATCAGAAAACAGTGAAAATGTGATCTCTTCTGCCCCAATTTGGATACCTTTAATTCAACTTTCATGTTTGATTGCTATAGCCAGGACTTCCAGCACTATGTTGAATAAAAGTAGAGATAGTGGGCAACCTTGCCTGCTTCCATGTCTAAGTGGGAATGCTTTCAATTTTTCCCCATTCAGTATGATGTTGGCTATGGGTTTGTCAAATATGGCATGTATCATTTTTAGGTATGTCCCTTCTATGCCTATTTTATTAAGTGTTCTTATCATGAAAAGGTGTTGAATTTTGTCAAAAGCTTTTTCTGCATCTATTGAAAGAATGAAATGGTCTTTGTTTTTGCTTCTGTTTATGTGGTGAATTACATTTATAGATTTACATATGTTGAACAATCCCTGCTCCCTGGGATGAAGCCCACATGGTCATGATGGATTATTTTCTTGATAAGCATCAGGATTTGGTTAGCTAGTGCTTTGTTGAAAATTTTTGCATCTATATCCATAAGGGATATTGGTCTGTAGTTTTCTTTTTTTGTTGCATCCTTTCCTGGTTTTGGTATCAGGGTTATGTTCACTTCATAAAAGGTGTTGGGGAGGATTCCATTCTTCTCGATGTTGTGAAATAATTTCTGCAAGATACCCACCAGTTCTTCTTTGTAACTGTGGTAAAATTTGGGTGTGAAACCATATGGACCAGGACTTTTGTTTTTAGGGAGATTTTTAATTGCTGTTTCTATTTTGGCTATTGATATTGGTCTGTTTAGGAATTCTGTTTCTTCCTGGTTGAGCCTAGGGAGGCTGTGTGTTTCTAAAAATTTGTCCATTTCATCCTCAGTTTCAAGTTTGTATGCATATAGGTTTTTGTTGTATTTGTAAATTATATCTTGTATCTCCTTGGGATTGGTTGTGGTATCTCCTTTTTTGTTCCTGATGGAGCTTATTAGAGATTTCTCTTTTCTGCTTTTCATTAGTCTAGCCAAAGGTGTGTCAATTTTGTTTATTTTTTCAAAGAACCAACTTTTTTGTTTTATTAATCTTCTGTATAGCTTCCCTGTTGTCAATTTCATTTAGTTCTGATTTGATCTTGTTAATTTTACTTCTTCTGCTGGGTTTGGGGTTGGTATGTTCTTCTTTTTCCAGACTTTGAGTCAATTCATGAGATTGTCTATTTGTGATCTTTTTGACTTTTGGATATAGGCATTTATGGAAACAAACTTTCCTCTCAGTACTCCTTTAGCTGTGTCCCAGAGGATTTGATAACTTATCTCTCCGTTGTCATTATATTCAAAAAGTTTTTTATTTCCATCTTGATTTCTTCATTTATGAAGTAATCATTTAGTGAAAGTTTATTTAATTTCCACATTTTTGTGTAGAAATGTGAGTTTTTGTTAGGGTTGATTTCTACTTTTATTCCACTGTGATCTGAGAAGATACATGATATGATTTCTATTTTTTTTTAAATTTTTGAGACTTACTTTGTGTGCTAGAATATGTTCAGTCTTAGAGAATGTCCTGTGAGCTGATGAGAAGAAAGTATATTCAGTGGTTTTTGGGGTAGAATGTCCTGTAACTGTCAGTCAGACCCAATTGTTCTAGAGTTTTGTTTAAGACCATTATTTCTTTATTAATTTTCTGTTTGGAGGATCTGTCCTGTGCAGTCAGTGGGGTGTTGAAATCTCTGGTAATTATGGAGTTGCTGTTAATCAATTTTCTTAGATCCAGTAAGGTTTGCTTTATGAATCTGGGTGCACCTAAGTTGGGTGCATATATATTTAAAATTGTTATATCTTCTTATTGAACTGTACACGTCATCTTTGTCTTTCACTACTTTTGTTGGTTTAAAATCTAAATCATCTGAGATCAGTACTGCCACGCCAGCCTTCTTTTGGCTTCCACTTGCTTGAAATACTGATCTCCATTCCTTTACTTTTAGTCTATATGCATCCTTGCAGGTTAGATGTGTTTCCTGAAGACAGCAGATACTTGGCTTTTATTTTTTTATCCATTCTGCCAGCCTATGTCTCTTCAGTGTGGAGTTTAAGCCATTCACATTTATTTAGAGAACTGATATCATTCTGTTGGTTTAGACATTGTTGCTTTGTTTTCTCTCTTGAGCCATTGTGATAACTGGCCTTTAATCTTTAGGTTTTGGGTGTTTTTGCGTTCATGAGTATTTATTATGCTGTTCCATGTGTAACAGTGTCTTGAGTACTTCTTATAGGGCTGGTCTTGTCTTGGTGAATTCCCTCAGTCTTTGCTTCTCTGAGAATGTCTTAATTTCTCCTTCGTATATAAAGCTTAGTTTTGCAGGATACAAGACCTAAACTGTGCATTATTTTGTTTCAAAAGAGTGAGAATGGGGCCCCAGTCTCTCTTTGCTTGTAATGTTTCATTTGAGAAGTCTGGTATTATTTGAATTGGTTTTTCTTTGAATGTAACTTGCTTCTTTCACCTTACAGTTTGTAGGAGGGTCTCTTTTGTTGATATTTTAGTCAGTCTGATGACTACATATCGTGTTGTTTTCCTGTTTGCACTATGTCTCCCATGGGTCCTTTGTCCCTCTTGTATTTCTAATTCTAAGTTATTGGCAAGACCTAGGAAATTTTCCTCAATTATTTCTTTAAATATCCAACCCTTGCATTTTTTCTTCCTCCTTCTCTGGAATCCAGAGGTGCCGCAGGTTATTTTTCTTCGTATAATCCCACAATTTTTGTAAGTTTTGCTCATGTCTCTTCTTTTTCTGTTCTATCTGTGATTAACGTATTTTATTTGAAGATGCTATCTTCAATCTCTGAGATTCTTTGTTCTGTTTGGTCCACCCTATTTTTCAGGCTTTCCACTGTGTTTTGCATTTCCCTGAATAAATTCTTCATTTCCAGGAGATTGGATTGATTTTTCTTTAAGACCTCAATTTCCTTAGTGAATTTTTGTTCCAAGTCCCAAATTTTCTTTGTGGTTTATTTGTGTTGGTCATCCATTTTTCTTGCATATCATTGAGGTTTCTTACAATCCAATTTTGGAATTCTGTCATTTTAGTGTTTTGGGTTTGGTTAGTATCCATTTCTTGAGACCTGTGTATCTCTTTGGGGGAGTGATTTTGGTTTGATTCTTCATAGTTCCAGAATTCTTTCGCTGAGCCCTCCCCATCTGGATCAGGTGATGTTTTTTCATATGGTACATAGGGATCCTCTCTTCTATGGTTTCTTGATCTGCCACAGGGGGCAGCTCGTCCACCACACTTGGAAGGCTACCCCTGATGGGACGGGTTACTTGTGGAGCCTATTGTGGCCACTTGCAGTGGATTTGTTCCTTGACCACAGTCCTGAATGTTGGCCACTGGCTGGGGGAGGAGATCCAGCCCCAGCGTTTTGATCAACTGGGTGACCTGAACTGTCTGGGAAGCAAAGTCATTTTACTGCCCCCTTTTGATCTGCACACAGGCCCAGTGGATTCACCCTAGATCGGGGGAGAGTGACTTTTCTTGTCCTACCCCACCTCCAGCAGTGGAGCCTACCACTTTCGGCAGGAGAGATGCAGGCTAGGGGGAGGAGGTAGCTCCCCAGTCTGTCCTGCACCCTGGTGCCCCAGTGGCTGTAACTCCCCTTGGCTTTAGTCTTCTCAGTACCCAGGCCTGACCAGCCGATGGCAGATTGTATAGGGGTGGAATTTGTCAGGAGAGTCTCTAGGCTGGGCGAGGCGATCTGCCATCTGCACCATATCACGCCACAGCAGCTGGGCTGTGGACCCCCTCAATGGCAACTGCTTGCCCACTTGCAGGGTACCAGCACTGGGGGCGACTGTTTAGGAAGCGGCAGGTTCTGGGTTGGAGGTCTGGGTCATCAGGGTGCCCCGTTGCCTGTTCTATGCCGCCTTCCCACTGATTCACACCCATTCAGCCATAGTTCTCACTCTTACTGCCCCACCCGTGCAGGCTTATTCGCTGAAGGCAGTTCTAGCTTACAGTCCCCGAATTAGTGAACAGCTCTGTAGGGTTGGCCCTGCTTGTTACTAGAGGCAAGATATCTAACTGCCTCCCCTATTAGCTCAGTCCACTTTTGTCCCCTCTTGCTGCTGTCCTATCACAGGACTCTGGGGTTGCTCATGGTGCTTTCCACTAATGACCACAGTCTCCAGCACCCTCTTCTCCTGTCGAGATTTCCCACCAACTTCAGACAGGTTCCTGGCTGGGTGGATTTGGAGGTCAATGGGGAAGCAAGAAGTTCTCCTGTGGGTCTGATCCCAATTCACCCCCTGGCCCAGCAGGCCGGCACCCCCCGCCCCATGCTCTATGCCCTATTGTTTGTTTTGCACTCTCCAGAGAACACAATCTTATCTCCGGATCACCTTGTTTTTTCCATTTTTGAGAGTCCCTCGCTGAACTTCTGCAGATTCATGATGCTGTTCTTGTAGTGGGTTGATCCACTCATGTGTAGGAGACCAAGATCTATGTCTCTTTCTCTGGGAGCAAGAATCCGGGGGGTTAGCTTTACTCTGCCATTTTTCCTTCAATCGCATTTCCTTCTTTAATAATGTTTTGTCTCAGATTTAAATCTAATATGTGCTCAATAAAGTTGGAAAATTAAAAAATGGTTTTAAAAATGTTTATATGATCATCCAAAGATAGCTATGATTTATATCTATTTGCATGTTACTGACAGTTCTTGTTGTTCCTATAATTATGATAACATTGCATGTGTAATCATCTATCCTACTCTATCCATGTAACATAATAACATCAAAGTCATTTCACTGAGATACCTCACAGTAGCAGAACAGACCTAAGCCATCCAAATGTAATATTAAGTTATGTGAAGAGTACCTTATTGTTGACACGAGCATAGCTGGAAAGACCTGTGAGAAGGAACAGAAAATGCAGAAATGATTTCAACCTACATGGGGCTTTGTATATGGTAGTGCCCTCATTTCCAATCAGTAGACCAGTTAGCAAGATTATTTTTAAAAAATATCTCAGATTCACTCTTTATATCAAAATGAATTCCATAGGAGAAAAATGTTAAAATGTTAACATGAAATTTCTTTTTTTTATTTCATTATATTATGGGGGTACAGATATTGTTAGGGTTATGTATATTGCCCCTGCCACCTCCCCCCACCATGCCAGAACTTTGAGCATGAAATTTCTTAAAAAATTAGTTTAACATTTTAATATTTTGGAGACTGTCCAAGCATGATACAGAACCTAAGACTTACAGGAGAAAGGTTTATAAATATACAACATAAATTTAAAAAATTCCTCTCAATCAAAAGTGTTAAAAACAATACCCAAAAGAAAGAAGTAGCTGTGAAAATATTTTTTCACTGTTGTAGGAAAGGACTGGTTTTCATTCTGCAAAAATCACTTTTATCAAACAATAACTTAAAAAGGTAATTGAAAAAATATATTAAAAATTGAAATACAATAATGTCCCCAAATTAACAATCTCATAATTAAATATATTTGAATTTATTAGTAATAATATTCTTATCAATCTGTCAAAAAGTCTCTTTAGAAAGAAGATCTTATGCAGTATTCAGCCAGTATGTAGATATTGTTCTCACTCACTATTCAATAGTATAAGTTAAATTTCCCTTTAAAAAACAAGTTGGAAGTATGTATCATAATATTTACTACAAGTAAATTTGACATAGTAACTCCTTGTGTAAGAAAGTATATTATATTCTAAATAGAAATGCTCAATTTCATATATCCAAAACTGTTATTGCATGATATTTATATAAGATAAACCTGAATTATCAAATAATTAAAAGGACAGGGAAATGTTTTACATATATGCACATACTATATAATATGCATCAATAACAAATTTCTAAGTAGATATTAAAAATCAGATATAAAAACATATTGGATATTGAAAAAATGTGTCATCAAGAAAAATAAATTCAGAATAATGTACATTATGTTAATAATAAAAATATAAATCATACTGTTCAAGTAGGACCACCATAACAAGTATTCTGTCATTGAAGAAAACAGAAAAACACCTGGTTAAACTTTGGAAATGAATGGAATCTATGAAAGTAAGGCAAAAGAAACTGTGAATAGGCACAGTATTTTCAGTGATAAAGTTGTTACCGGATGTATGTGTTAACAATTTTGGTACTCCAATACATATATCCTGATTTTAATAACTAATAGATGGCACATAATGGAGCTCCTTGCTCCCTTTCTCACTGTTGGAGTGGAAATGTATGGATAAGAAAAGGAAGGAGGCTAGAATGATTCATATGGTAATAGATTAGAATTGGAGACATCAGTATGAATTCATGTTTAGGTAAACATAGATATAGATGCTTACATACAGAAATATTTATAAGTATGTGTAAGTACAGAGGTCAGTGTACACTCATATGTTTCCTTGCTGTGAGCTAGGGACACAACTTCCAGCAGAGACACAAAGGCTGTTCTTGTCTCTGCTAAGGAGGGTGTCACCAGCTGAGCTGCATCAACACTCAAGCCCAAATATGAAGGGGGACTTCCCCTCCCCCTCTGTCCACTGCTACAGACACAGTATGGCTGTCCCCATTGTAAATTGACACAGTTACACCAGAAGACATCTTTCTGGCGCTGACAGGGGCCACTGAGTCCCCATGGGCAGTGTAGACACTGGACCCCGGCTTGTCCAAAAGGAGAGGCCCCACTCTCTGTGGACAGACTGGCCACATCCCAGGAGCAGCAGAGCCAGGGAAACTTGTGTGTGGGCTGAGGGAGGAAGCTTTGCACTGCAGCAATTTTAGCAGTGAGGCATGGACCAGGTGTCTGTTCTGACTCTCAGGCACTTTGCAGCCTGGAGGTGGACAACAGCCCTGACTGATCTGAATTTCCCCAGCACCGAGATAGGGGCATGACAGGGTCATGAATCTTGATCCTGCCTACTCAGGCAATGGGGAAGCTCACTGCCCCCCACAGAGACCTAACCACATTCCACCAGGACCTCTCCCATCAACCCAGACAGGGGCTAGGGTTTGTGCTGGACACTGGGGAACCCAAGGATGGCCTTGCCCAGTAAAGCTCTGCCTAGCCTTCTCCCTGACTCCAGGACTGTTCAGGGAGCTCAGCTCACTGTGCATCCCATGGACAGCCTATTGCCAGCAGCGAATGAGAGCACTGCCCGGCAAACAGAGCAAAGCATAAATTCTATTGTCACTGCTGCAGCCACCTATTACCCGCAAGTGCCACATACTGGCTGGAAGGTCGACCCTCCCACCCCAATCCAAAATCTGCTGACACAGGTGCATAGCATGAAAAAACTAGAAAAGCTACGTGAGAGCTCCATCAGCCTCTCAGGAAGCTATGAGTCTGCTCATATGGCCAATACTTCCCTACTACAAGTGGTGTTTGAGAAAGCCACCATACTTAGGCTACCTATAACCAAGGAATGTATGCAGAGACTTTGCCTCTGAAAGCACCCAGAAGCATAACCAGATGATAATATGCAACACATTTACAGTCACATCCTCAAGGGTGAAAAACACATTCAAATAGAAATACAATCAAAAGTAAGGTAAAAGGATAGTTTTTCCAGATGCTAAAGAACCAATGTAACAATCCTAGCAGTATGAAAATCAAGTATTACAACACCCTCAAAGGATCACACTAGTTCCCTAGTGTGGATCCTCACCAAAATGGAAATTCTGAAACACCAGATAAAGAATTCAAAATATGGGTTTTAAAGAAGATCAATGAGATCCAAGAGAAATCTGAAAACCAATACAAAGAAACAAAATCAATTCATGACATGAATGAGAAATTTACCAAAGAGATAGATATTTTAAAGAAAAACCTAACAGTACTTCTGGAAGTGAAAAATTCATTGAAAAAATTACAAGATACACTTAAAAGCTACAATGATAGACAATACCAAGCAAAGACTCTCAGACTCAAAGACAGATCCTTCAAATTAATCCTGTCAGAAAAAAATAAAGAGAGTTAAAAAAAAAAAAAATGAACAAAGACTTAGAGAATTATAAGATTATATAAGGGTCCAAATCTACAAATTATAGGTATTCACTAGAAAAGAATAAGCAAAAAGTTTGGAAAATGTATCTAAAAACTAGTTGAGGAGACTTCCCTAGTCTTGCTAGAGACTTTGACAACCAGATACAAGAACTCTAGAGGAAGACACTGCCCGAAGGACTTCATCAAGACATATCATCATCAAATTATTTAAAGTCAATGTGAAGAAAAAAAATCCCAAAATCAGCAGGAAAAAAAAATCTGTAAACTAAACCCCCTCAGACTAACAGTGAACTTCTCAGCAGAAAATTTACAAGCCAGAAGAGATTAGGGTCCTCGTTTCAGAATGTTGAAGGAATGAAACCATCAATCATGAACTTCGTATCCTGCTAGAATAATCTTCAGGAGAAAAGAAGTCCTTCTGAGATGAGCAAATGCTGATGTAATTCATCACTAGACCAGTCCTACAAGAAATGCTCAAGGGAGTTTTAAACATAGAAACAAAATGTTGATACTCACCATTATAAGAACATATGAAATTATCAAACTCATGAGTGCTATAAAACAAATGCACAAATAGGCTACAAAGCAACTAATTGACACTTAATGGCAGGAATAAACCATAGGTATCAATATTTATTTTGAATGTAAATGGATTAAATGCATGTCTTAATAGATTTAGATTGGCAGAATAATTTTTAAAAAGATCAAATGTATGCTGCTTACAAGGAACCACTTTACTGTTAAAGACACTTAAAGACTGAAGGTTAAAGGGTGGAAAATGACATTCCCCACAAATGAAACCAAAAATGAGCAGTAATTGTTATATTTTTATCAAATAAAACAGACTTTAAACCAATAACAGTAACAAAAAACAAAGGAGGTCATTGTAAATGATAAAGTCATTAATTCAACAGGAAAATACAATATATACATGAAACACCAGAGCATGCAGATTGATAAAGCAAGTATTAGTAGATCTATAAAGAGAGACATCAGTGCAGTACTAGTGGAGGCCATCAACACCACTAAATAGATTATCATGGCAGAAAATCAACAAAGAAACCCCGGAAATAAACTGGACTTGAGGCCAAATGGACCCAACAGTCATTAACGGAGCATTTTACCCAAAACTGCAAAATATACTTTTTTCTCATCAGCACATGAAACATTCTCTAAGATAGACCATTTGTTAGACCACAGAACAAATCTCAGAAAATATTAAAATAATAAAACCTTATGAGGTTTCTTCTCTGACCACAATGGAATAAAACTAGAAATCAATTCCAAGAGGAACTCTAAAAAATTATATGAATAGAAGGTAATTAAAGAACTTGCAAAAACAAATTGAAAAACTTATCTTGTTCATGGATTGATAAACATTGTTAAAATGTCAATACTACCCAAGGTAATTTACAGATGCAATGTAATCTCCATCAAAATACCAATGCCATATTTCACAGATCTAGAAAAATAATTCTGTGCTTTGATTGGAACCATAGCAGAGCTAGAATAGACAAAGCAATCTTAAACAAACAAACAAAAATAAATAAAACTGGAGGCATCACATTAACAGACTTCAAACTATACTGCAGGCTATAGTAACCAAAATAGCATGGTATTGCACAAAAATAGAGACACGGACCAATGGAACAGAACAGAGAACGCAGATATAAAACTATCCACATACAGCCATCTGATCTTTGACGAAGCAGACAACAATGTACACTGGGGAAAGGAAGCCCTATTCAATAAATGGTGCTGGGAAAATTGGATCGCCATAAGAAACAAGAAAAATGACATAGGATCCTTATTTCTCACCACTCACAAAAATTAATTCAAGAGAGATAAAAGACTTAAATATAAGGCATGAATCCATAAGAATTCTAGAAGAAAATGTTGGAAAAACTTCTAAGTATCAGCCTAGGGAAAGAATTTATGAAGAAGACCCCAATGGCAATCACATGAACAACAAAAATAAATAAAAGGAACTGTATTAAATTAAAAAAACTTCTGCACAGCTAAGCAAATAATCAACAGAGCAAATAGACAACCGAAAGATGGGAGAAAATATTCACAAGATATACAATTTGTAAGGCTGCAGTCCCCAACCCCCAGGCAGTAGCCAGGTACCAGTCAGTGGCCTATTAGGAAAACAGGGCCCCACATCACTGACTGAGCTCTGCCTCTTCACCTTGTCTCCTCCCTGCCCCCCACCCCACCACCCCATCTGCAGAAAAGTTATCTCCCATGACATTGGGCCCCAGTGCCAGAAAGGTTGGGGACTGCTTCAGGAAAGCACTAATAACAAGAACGTACAAAAAACTCAATCTTAAGAAAATTAGCAAGGAAAAACCCAAACAACTATATTAAAAAATAGATGAAAGACATTAACAGAAGCTTTTTAAAAGAAGATAGATAAATGGCCAATAAATATATTTAAAAATGTTCAATGTCACTAGTTATTAGGGAACTATAAACTAAAAGCACAATGAGATATCACCTTACACCATTTAGAATGGCTTTTATTAAAAAGTTAAAAAATAATAGATGTTGTTGTGGATACAGAGAGAATGGAATGCTAATGCACTGTTAGTGGGACTGCAAACTAGTACAACTTCTATGGAAAACAGTATGGAGATTCCTTAAAGAACTAAAAGTAGACTTACCATTTAATCTAGCAATCCTACTACTGGGTATTCACCCAAAGGAAAAGAAGTCATTTTATCAAAAAGACCTTTGCACTCAAAATATTATTACAGCACAATTCAAAATTTCAAAGATGTAGAATGAAGCCAAATTCCCATCAATTCATGACTAAGTTAACAAAATGCGGTATATGTATATTATGGAGTACTACTCAGCCATGGAGAATGACTTAATGTCTTTTGCAACAATTTGGGTGGAATGGGAGCCCATTGTCCTAAGTGAACTATCTAAAGAATGGAGAAACAAACATCAAATGTACTCTCTGTTAGATTGGAACTAGCTGATGAACACACATGTGAACTGGGGGAAGTAAAACTGGGTGGAAATCAAGCATGGAGGAGGAGGGAGGAGGGGATGGGTGAAAACAAACCTAACAGGTACAATGAACACTATCTGGGTGAAGTCCATACTTATAACCCTGACTCAAGCAAACCAAAATTGATATATGTAACCCAAAACATTTATACCCCCATAATTAAGAAAAGAAGGCCAGAGCACATCAATGGCAGATTAAGTATGCTCATCATTCCCAGCTTAGTCAACCCTTTTTCTAGACATCTATCCAATGCAGTGAGACAAGAAGAAATAAGAAATGAAAACATTAAAAACAAAACAAAACAACAACAACAACAAAAACAGCTTGCTTCTGAATGACCTTAGGGTCTAAGACAAAACTAAGATGGAAAAGGGAGTCACAACATACTAAACACTTCTGGAATATAGAAAAAGCAGTAGTAACAGGGAATTTTACACTAGTAAATGCCTATATAAAAAATAGAAATATCAAAAATTAACAATCTAACTTTGCGTTTCAAGCAACTAGAAAAACAGTACACAAAGCTGGCAGAAGAAAAGAAAATAACAAATATTAGGGCAAAACTAAATGAAAGTGACGCCAAAACATAATGCAAAGGATCGAGGAAACGAAAAGTTGATTTTTTGAAAAGATAAACAAAATCAATATCCACTCACTAGAATAACCAGGAAAAAACGGGGAAGATTCAAATAAACACAATCAATCACAAATGAAAAAGAAGACACTATAACTCCTACCACAGAAATACAAAGGATTATAAGAGACTACTCTGAATAATTCTATGCTCACAAACTAGAAAACCCAGAGGAAATGGGTATATTCCTGGAAACACAGTCTCCCAAGATTGAATCAGGAAGAAATGGAAATCCCAAACAGACCAAGAATGAGTAGTGATATTGGATCAGTAATAATAATAATAATCAAAAAAAAAGACCTCCCAACAAAAAAAAGCCCAATTCTACCAGACATACTAAGAAAAACTCTCACCAGTCCTACTAGAACTATTTTAAAACAATCAAGGAGGAGGAGGAGGAGAAGTTAAGGGCATGTACTGTAAACTATAAGTTAGTCACTGTCTTACTTCATTTGTGCTGCTATAAAAAAACCACAGACTGGATAATTTATAAATAATAACAATTTATTTCTCATAGTTCTGGAGGCTAGGAGGTCCAAGATCAAGGTGCTAACAGGTTCAGTGTCCTGTGAGGGCTGTGCTCTCTGCTTCTAAAATGGCACCATGTTGGTACATTCTTTGGACGGGAGTGGGGGACACTGTGTACATGAAGGAAAGGAGAAAGGGGTGAACGCCGCTTCCCTTCAGCCCCTTTACGAGGTAGCTAATCCCATTCATGTAGACTTTGCCCTGATTACCTAATTACATCCTAAAGCCCCATTTCTCAATACCATCACCTGGGCGACTGGGTTTCAGTGTATGAATTTTGGGGGACACATTCAGACCATAGCAATCACTAAATCATCAACAACAAAAAAAGAAATGCAGCAAATATATTTTAAAGGAGATGAAATGACATTTAAAACTACTTAATTTTGTTAAAACTACCAAAATACATATGCTTCATTTCTAATTTGTGTAGCCCTGTTTGTAATATATAAATTTTGAAATAACTGAACTGTCCATTAATGGAATATCTGTTGAATGAACCCACACAATGGACTATTACACAGCCCCCAAATGGTAAAAAGATATAAAGTTCTTGTGTATATCTTGTTTTTAATTGGTCTCCAAGAATAAAAGCAAATTGGATAAAAATGTATAGATCATGTCACTACATCTGAAAAGTAAAGAATATATGTATATATACACATTTTATATTTAAAAATAAAAGAATGAGCCAAAATATTTGCAATAATTATAAAACAAGTAAAATACCAGTATTAAGCAATAAGGGATACAAGTTGATCTTTTCCAAACATCTTGTTCCATAGATTTATCTTGGAGCCATGTAAACATATATAAATATATATATAGTACATATTTAAAAATCAATCTCTTAAAATCAAAAACAAGGCAAACAAACTAAAAGTGTATCAATTTGGTGGCAATACCTCCAGGTGGAACTATTCCAAGTACTTTTAAAATGCCATAACTGGAATGAACAATCCAGTGAGATGCAACCTGAAATCAAAAGAATTACAAAACCTATCTAAAATTATGTCCTTGCAGTAATCACTTTGGTGGTGGCATTTCGGTATAGTTATTTTAACATTCTCAGATATGGGATAGAGAATCATGTTGTGGAACAGAATTTTCAACATGGGAGTGGAATATATTTGTGTAAGTTGGATATTGGAAAAGTCAATTTATGCTGATTGTCATTGGTGATATATTTGGATAAGTTTATTTCACCTTATCTTGTGACTTCTGAATTTTTTTATTTTATCTTTCTTTTTCTTGTCTTGGCATCTTTTCCTTGATTGGTGACTTTTAAAAGTTTTGTCTTATTTCTCAAAATACTTTTCTTCCTTTAAATTCATAGTTGTTTACCTTATATAGGTCAATTAATGATTGCACTAGAATTTTTTGCATGGCTTTTTAACTTAAATGATACAATTCATAATTTTCTCTTTTTTCTAATATGATAAAGACACTCTCACTTCTACTTTTATGAGTTATTACTATTGGAACTTTTATTTTTGTCTTGCTTTATACTAATCAAATTAATCATTATTAATATTATTTTATACAGAAATTTTCTTTAATTTTATACTTTCTAAAGTGTATTGATTATTTAGAACTGTAGATTTTTGTATGTCTGAAGTTGAATGAACGTTAGTATGGTAAGAGATACTCTACCAATAGGTTTGTTTCTACACAATAAGATTTTGTTTGTAGTCTGCTGGAAATGACACCAATCCACCATGGCAGTTCACACCAACCATGGCCAGAGCAATGTGTGTGGAGCCACATGTTCTTACACAGAGTAGAAAACAGAGCAAAAGCCCAGGCTTTTTATCATGTGAGTGATGAGTAGAGAGGAAAGAGTTATATCCCAAATTATGAAACATGAGTGAGGTGCAAATAGTGCAAACAAAGTATCACTGATCAGCAATAATTTATTTAATAATCAGAACAGCCCTTAAATGTCTATTTTTAAAATTTCTCCCATTTTTCCACAGATGTGTGGGCCCTACTTGGCTTCAATTGCCATCAGAAAGCACCACAGACTGCCTTTCTTTCTTTTTTTTTTTTTTTTTTTTGAGACAGAGTCTCACTTTATTGCCCAGGCTAGAGTGAGTGCCGTGGCGTCAGCCTAGCTCACAGCAACCTCAAACTCCTGGGCTCAAGCAATCCTGCTGCCTCAGCCTCCCGAGTAGCTGGGACTACAGGCATGCGCCACCATGCCCGGCTAATTTTTTCTATATATATTAGTTGGCCAATTAATTTCTTTCTATTTATAGTAGAGATGGGGTCTCGCTCTTGCTCAGGCTGGTCTCGAACTCCTGAGCTCAAATGATCCGCCCACCTTGCCTTTCTTAAATAACATAATTCTATTTCCTCCCAGTTTTGGAGGCTGCATCTAAGATCATGGTGTGGACAGGGCTGGTTTCTCCTGAGACCTCTCTCCTTGGCTTGCAGACTGCTGTCTTCTTCCTGTGTCCAGACAGGGTCCTCCCTATGTGTGTGTCTGTGTCCTAATTTCCTTTTTTTAAGGATACTAGACCTCATTTTAACTGAATCGTCTCTTTAATTACCCCATCTACGAATCCAGTCACATTGTGAGATACTGGGGATTAGATTTCAACATAGGAACGGCGGGACACACCATTCAGCCCCCAGCACTGCATGCCAGGCTAATTGAAGTGGGTAGCATGCCCAAGGTCAGACGAGCCTCAATAAACTAGGGGCTAACCAAGCTCTCTTTGTCAACATAACCCACGTTTGCACGACAGAAATTGCCAATGTGATAGGACTCTAGTATCTTAAAAAATCGTAGTAGCATTCCGTGGGTAGGACAGCATTATTAGAATATGTGCTCATCTAAATTTCCAATCATTTCTTTACATGCTTACACTCTGAAGTAAAAATATGTTGTATTACTTCCAATGGCAGGATAAAGCGTACTAAAATAAATATAAAAATAAAAGCTGAAAAATTTCCCCAATATTCATTTTGCGGAAAGGATTATTGTATAGGTATTTCATTTTCATATATGAAGTACAAGTTTATACATATTTATGTAGCAAGACAGAGATAAACTTGTTTTGAGAAACTAAATTTATTTGAAATCAAAATGGTTTACATTTATGGGTATAGCTTATTGCTACTAAGCATTGCATAGATGTTTTCGTACTCATTGATCCAAGGTATATACATTTACTTTCCTCATTCAATAACTTTTACATATCCATTTTTCATACGTCAACTCAGTTATGGGTAAGCCTACCTGCAAGTTAGATCTGAACATGCTGGGCTACCTACTGAAACTTGTCATGCTTTCCACGACAGGTAAGAATTTGGATTTAATGTTTCTCTTT
Source organism: Mirza zaza (assembly GCA_008750895.1). Lineage (NCBI taxonomy): Eukaryota > Metazoa > Chordata > Mammalia > Primates > Cheirogaleidae > Mirza > Mirza zaza. The sequence continues at coordinate 18,033 of VSMD01001399.1, read as the reverse complement.
TGCTTAATTTCCAAGGCTTCAGACTTGCTCAGTATACACTCTCTCATGGAGGCAGCAGTATTTCCTTTGAATATGTATCTATATATTTAATAGGTGACTATTACATAGTCCAATAGTATAATAGCATTATTTTATGCTCCGAAATGAAGAACTCACATCAAATTTCATTCATTTTGATACTTCCATTACAAGTCTCATAAAACAATAGTATTGAGAACACAGCTTGTCTAGGACACTGAAATTAAGAGTAAAAATTAAAAAAAAATCATGATGACATTTTTACAAAAGTGTATACTCAAAATAGATATGGATTTATATAACAGAGGAATTATCTTTTAATAAAACTATTATTACCTCAAAATATATAAAATAAAGCTCCTTTATAAGTTGATAGTGGTGGTGATGAGTTAATAAGGTAAGAAAATGCAGGGCATAGCTAAAGTTGAAAGATAGGATAATTTGCCAAATGCTTTTATTCTTGCTGCCAGTATTTTTGTTTGTCCCTGGGAAAATTGTGCAGTCTTAGATTTTTTTTTCCCTCTGAGTCTCTAAAGAACAATTAAGGATATATGAACATGGATCAGCAATGCGTTGACATAATATTTTGACTTCAAAGTCCCAATTGGTGAAATACAATATTGATTATACTTTAAACATGCAAAATCTTTCTATTTGAGATAGGAGCTCTTAAATTCAGATAGAATAAATGAGAGAGGAGAGTGTAAATATTACTTCCAAAAGCTTATTGGATTACTGAGACCAATGTATTTACACCTATATTTCTCTTTAAATGTATATGAAATTTGACTATCTCTTCCATTTTTAAACTATCTTAACATATCTACCACAATATTCAGTATGCTGGTGCATATTTACCTTTTGCACATTTTATAAGAAATCATTTTAAGAATTACACAGTATGATGCAAGACTTCTAAATATTTTTGGAATGTTTGTAAATGAATTCTGTCAATCATGGATATTTAGTGGGTGTCTCCATGAAAAATAAAATACTTGAAGAGCAGAACATTCCCTTTGTAATTTATTTTGCTGATTTAACAAATGAATAAAGGACCTGTCTAAGATGTCTCACCCAAATTAAAATTTTATAAGAAAGTGTGGATCTCTAGTCACTAGATGAGTCCTATTTACAGCTGCAGGGAGACCCTTTGCCTACCTACCAGTTTGGGGGAAGATGTCTAGACCAAATATATAGACACTGCAGTAGCTGACATGTGATTATGACCTCTTCACTGGGGATACAAAGATTTCTAAGTGATTCTACATGATTTTCTAAGTGATCCCAGAAGACCTATAAAAATGCATAGATGCTTGCGGTAGTATCATTTTGGTGTGAAACAACCAAGTCACTGACCCAAGAATGAGATGAGTGAGGTTCAGGAACAAACAATATCTATTGGAATTCTGCCAAATATCAGAAACTTTTTGTAGTAAATACCTAGATGGAGTAGTCTCAGCGCAAATGTCCAATTTCTCTCACTTGTGACAGCAGCCGTGGGATATAAACAAGAAGCAAGAAACAGTCCTGCAACTGAACCAAATGACAATGTGTCCTCATTGGGATCATGCAAAGGAACAGAAAGGAAAACAAGAACAAGAACTGTCAGAGCCACAGGACTGAGCGACAGTAGAAGTGACATGGATGACCAACCATGTGGGTCTGACTCAGACCCAGATGTTTCAGGAGCTGGAAACCAAGGTGCTTAGACACCTACAGCTACCTCCCAGGCATCCAAATCACTGATAAGGAGATTATATTTCGCAGGACAAGTATTCACCTTAGTCACCTTTTTCAAATTCTTTGTATTTTGTTCACTTCGCTAAATACTTATCAAAGGAAAACTTGAAAGATAATGTTTCCTTTTCAAGAGAGTGGAGTAAAAGTCAATGCAGTTTACAAAAATTGCCAATTCCACACATATGTCGTCTTATAGTATTTGATAAGCTGACATAACTTTATTATTCATTTGATTAACATTGATGTTTTTTCATAAATGGTATTTTACCAAATCGTATTGCATATTTTGTAAACTGTTTCATATCTCATCCTCAGTTTTAAAATATACTATATATATAGTCTTATAGTTGTTGCCATTATTACAATTATGATGCTAGCTACATCCTTGAAAAGAATATAAGTACTTATAAGTGTAGCCATTCTTTAAGAAATAATATCAAACTAAACTTTTAAAAGACATTCAATAAGCATAATTGAAATTAAAAATAATATGTACCAGATATATTCTTTTTTCTCTGTATTAGCATCCTGTAGGAGAATTACCAGAAATCAATTAATTAATAAAATTTAATTATTTGATAATTAATAAATAATTTATTTAATAATTAATAAATTAAATAATTAAAGAAATTATCTGATCAATTAATTTAATTATTAATTAATTAATTAAAATTGATTATTTTTTATTTCAGCATCTTACAGCGGTAAAAATGTGTAAGTTATATATATATATATATATATTGCCTTTGACCCACTCAAATCAGAGCTTCAACTGTGTCCATCTCCCAGACACTGCGCACCACACCCATTAGGTGTGAATATACCCATCCCCTCCTCCCCCCTCCCACCTGCCTGACACCTGATGAATGTTACAGTTAATATCAATTTGACAGTGTGTACATGTGGTGCTTATTTTTCCATTCTTGTGGTGCTTCACTTAGTAGAATGTGCTCCAGCTCTACCCAGGATAATACAAGAGGTGCTAGATCATCAGTTTTTTTGTGGCTGAGTAGAACTCCATTGTATACATATACCACATTTTATTAATCCACTAATGTATTGATGGACACTTGGGTTGTTTTCATATCTTTGCAATCATGAATTGTGCTGCTATAAACATTCTAGTACGGACATCTTTTTATAGAATGTCTTTTTTTCCATTTGGGCAGATGCCCAGTAATGAGATTGCTAGATCAAATGGTAGTTCTACTTGTATCTCTTTGAGGTATCTCCATATTACTTTTCATAGACGTCATACTAGTTTGCAGTCCCACCAGCAGTGCACGAGTGTTCCTATCACTCCATATCCACAACAACATTTATTGTTTTGGAACTTTTTGATAAAAAACATTTTCACTGGAGTTAAGTGATATCTCATTGTGGTTTTGATTTGTATTTCCCTGATAATTAGAGATGTGGAACATTTTTTCATATGTTTGTTGGCCATTAGTGTGTCTTCTTTTGAAAAGTTTCTGTTCATGTCCTTTGCCCACTTTTGAGTGGGGTTGTTTGATTTTTTCTTGCTGATTTTCCTGAGTTCTATATAGTTTCTAGTTATCCGCTCTCTATCAGATATGTAGCATGCTGATATTTTCACACATTCTGTACGTTGTGTGTTTGCTTTATTGATTAAGTCCTTGGCTGTGCAGAAGCTTTTTAATTTGATCATGTCCCATTAATTTAATTTTGTTCTTGCTGTGATTGTCTTGGGTGTCTTCTTCATAAATTCTTTGCCTATGCCAATGTCTACAAGAGTTTTCCCAACATTTTCTTCTAGAATTCTTATAGTTTCATGCCTTAGGTTTAAGTCTGTTATCCACCGTGAGTTGATTTTTGTGAGAGGTTGGGATCCTGTTTCAGTCTTCTACATGTGGCTATCCAGTTTTCCTAGCATCATTTCCCAGCACCATTTATTGAATAATGATTCTTTTCCCCAGTGTATGTCTTTATCTGCTTTGTCAAAGATTAAATGGCTGTATGAGGAATGTTTTATATCTGGGTTCTCAGTTCTGTTCTAGTGGTCTGTGTCTCTCTGTTCTTGTGCCTGTAACATGCTCTTTTAGTTACTGTAGCTTTGTACTATAGCTTGAAATCTGGTAAATTGATGCCTCCCAATTTGCTCTTTTTGCTTAAGATTGCTTTTGCTATATGGGGTCTTCTCTGATTCCATACCAAGCATAGAATTATTTTTTTCTAGATTTTCGAAAAATGATGTTGGTCTTTTAATAGGGATTACATTGAATCTGTAGATCACTTTGAGTAGTATAGACATTTTAACAATGTTGATTCTGTCGACCCATGAGCATGGTATAGTTTTCCACCTTTTTAAGTCCTCTGCTATTTCCTTCCTCTGTGTTTTGAATATTCATAATTTTTCTAGGAATAATAAAAGGAAATATATTAACTTTACACATTTATACATTAATATACTTATTTCCATAATGGAACTATGTTTTAATCAAAAAACCTATTAAGAAAGTCTCCTGAGAGCACTTTTTCTTTGGAAATGTCGTCTCCATATTTGAGACATCTTTTGGCATAATGTTTAATCCTATGTGAGAAGGTTAGAGAAACCATATCAGGGCACTAAGGAATATAAAGACTGAAACAACAAGCACAGAAATGTAAACCCATCATATATTTTGATTTTTAAAAATACTGCATTATAACATCAAAAAATTGTTAACACAATTTCCAGCTTCTATGATAAAATAAAAATCTGGAAAAAAGTGTCTTCTTCATGAAAATTATATGAAAAAAAAATGAATAACATTGAAGTTTTTAACTTTCTGAACCCATCATAAAGCTGGAGTTTCAGGGCCATTAAATAGTCTGAAATTAAGAAAAGAGAGATGCCTCCTAACAGACCTGGGACATGAGCCCTGGCTGACATGTGACAGAGCATGAAAAAAAGACAGGGGTAACAACTATACATGGGTAGGGAGAACCTACCTAAAACTGTTGGTAATTTTCTAAGGACCAATTGTAGGTTAGCACTGACATATGTTAATACTATTCCTAGTAGCCGCAGAGATAAGGGAAGTTTGCTTGCTTTTGTAGAGTCATCTCCTTAAACCAGCTTCAAGATGTAGATGTAGATGTAGAGTTGATGTGAATCACAAGATTATGGGATTCAGATAGCCACTACCATGGAATGAGACTTATGAAGTTGTCAGGAGGAAGTGAATACACTTTGCATTTAGAAGAAATGTGAATCCCTGAGGGATGGAAAGAAAATGGCTCTCAATGGTCCATCTTCTGCTATTCACTTCCTTGTGTCATCTCCTACCCTTTTGTGTGGGCTAGACCTGGTGATAGCTTCTGATGATTAGAATACAGTAATAGCGATGGCATGCCAATTCTAAAATTAAATTATAAAGGAAGATCATGTCTGTCCTGTTTGCTGGCACTCTCCTCTATCTCTGGCTCTTCTCCTGTCCTCATTCTGAAGAAGCAAGTTGGAGATACCCACATGAGAATGGGCTGACAGCAGCCATTGGTCACCTTCCAGCAAGGAACTGGGCCTTCAGTCCAGTGGCATATAAGAGTTGAATTCTGCCAACAGACTTGCAAGTGAGCTCCATGGTGTATCTATCCCAGATAAGCCTTCAGATAAATCTGCAGCCCCAATTAGAGGCTCATTGTTCATGGTAAGAGATCCTGAATTGCTGGCCCTCCCATGGCTGCATTCCTCACTGCAGATATGGTGAAATAACATGTGCAGTACTGTAAGCTGTCAAAGCTTCGGTTATTTAAAATGGAGTAGCAAATAACTAATGCAAATTGAAAGGGCAAGGTGGGACAGCTGAGAAGGGCTCCCACAGTGGCCACTGCTATAGAGTACAATTAAGTCCTGCCTGGACCCTTTGCTCTAGAGAGGAAAAGCTTTACATCATCAGGAGAAGGGGAGCAGACACTGTACCCCTCAGTGCACACATATATATAAATTAAGGCAGGGGAAGAGAAAGAAGGAAACCATCTCCCCTAGAAGACTTTGGGAGGCTAAAAGAAAAGCAAAAACATGAGAAACAACTACCACCTGTTTAAAAATAAATGAAAAATAAATATCTTACCAGGTGAACCAAGAACTAAAAGAGTTTATTACCAGCAGACTTGCACTAAGAAAGCTTAAAGGATGTTCTTTAGGCAGAAACTGGTACCAGACAGAAACTGGGATCTACACAAAAGAGATAAAGATCTTTGCATAAAACATTATAGGTTAATATAAAAACAATTGCCTTATTTTAAATCACTTATAATATAATTGCCTAAATCAAAAATAGTAGCAAACTTTTGTGGTTTAATAGCATAAAAAGAAGTAAAGTATATGACAAAAGGACATAAATAGATAGAAGAATTTGGGAACATACTGCAGTTAGATGCTTATACCATGTCTGAAGTGGTATAATATTACTCAAAGGTTGATTATGATTCATTGATGTGTATATTGTAAGTCACAAGGTGACAAAAACTCTGAAATAAAGAAGCATAAATAATAAATAAACTTGTAGTGGAGATGAAATTAAATTATAAGACTACTTTATATGAAAGCTGTCAAAAAAGGGAGAAAATAAAGAGATTTAACAATGCAAAAAACAACATGGTCATAAATATTTTATCCAATAAACAAAAAATTCTAATAAAAAAATTATTTAAACAGACCAATTTAAAAACAGAAATTGCCAAATGTATTTTTTAAAAAAGACCCAACTATATGTCATTTAAGAAAAATCTACTTTGAACAAAAAGACATAAATAAGTTAAAAGGATGGAAAAATATACCATGCAAATGCTAACCATGAGACAGTAGCTCTTATTGGGGACTGACATTATACTTTCCTGGTTTAAGAATTAAATTTAGTGAGTAATGTACGTGCTCTGCCCAGAGCATTTGAGAGTAATGTATTCCGGACAGGATCCTTGTGACAAACAAGGTTGTTGCCTAGAGGCATAACAAAGGACCTGAGTTTCTGCACTAAGGCAAGAGCTGCCCAGCCCCATGGCAGTGGGTGTCTGGAGGCCACACGATAAACACATTGTTCCTTCGATTGCTGCTTAGCCCCATGAGATGGCTGGTTAGTCAACGACGGGTAAGATCCCTCAAGGGAGGGGTGACCTAAGACATGCACAGTCGCAGGGAGTCAGCCTGGAGGAACCGTGGCTGCCTTGCCCAACCTTGCTAATCTTGGTCTGTGATCTATGCCTGGCACCTAGAGCAACCACCTGGAAACCTTGAGTCAGGGGACATCTGTGTCCTTAAGGCTATGTGTTCTGGAATTTATGGCCATTGCTGTAATGCCTGGGTGGTCAAGTACAGGGAACTAACTTTAATCTTTTAGAGTATAAAAATAAACTGACCCAGTACATTTGACACTTGAGTCATGTATTGTCTGTGTGTGTCTGCATCATTATTTTATGTTCTGTGTTCATCCCCTATCCTGTAAACAGGCCACGGAAAGCTCTATTGAGACAGAATAGACTTTAGAATAGAAAAGTTATTAGAGATAAAGGAGGACAGGACCTAATGATAAAGAGATCAATTCATCAAAGTACTGCCGCCCTCAATGTGGATGTGCCTAACAACAGAACTTCGTGACATGAGTCAAAAACAGATAGAACTGAAAGGAGAGACAGACAATTTCTCAAATATATATATTATATCCTGCCCAAATGTGATTTATCCTGGGAATGCAAGGTTGATATTGATGAAAGTATATCCATATCAATCAGTGGAAAATAATATAGAGTACAGAAGTAGGTCGATGTATTTGTGTATGGCTAATTAATATTCAACAAAGATGCAGGTCAATTCAATGGAGAAAAGATAGTCTTTTCAACAAAAATGCTTGAACATTTGTACATCCATATGCCAAATAATAAACCTTAATTCATACCTCACACATAATACAAAAATTAACACGAAATGTATTATATACCTAAATGTAAAACCTAAAGTTATAAAATTCTACAGGAAAACACAGCAGAAAATCTTTTTGCTTTTGGGTTAGGTAAGGATTTCTTAATTACAATATCAAAAGCATGATCCTTAAAATAGGACATCAAAAAACTGTGATTTTTTTAAAAATCATGGTATTCTGATCTTTAAGAGATACAGATACTAATAAAAAATAAAAAAGACAAAAACTAAGAGAAAATATTTGCAAAACACATTTCTAATAACATATTTTTATTCACAATAAACAAAAAAATCACAACTTAATCACAAAAGATCAGTAGTTACTTCCAATGGGTCAGGGGGTTGACTACGAAAGGCCACTAGGGAATTTACGTGGTGAAGGAGCCAGTCTACATTTTGATTATGGTGGTAGTTATATGCCTGTATGCCTTATCAAAACATATAGAACTATGGACCAAAAAACATTGTATTTTACTGCATGTAAATTATACCTCAAGGACCCTGACTGCAAAAATTAAAAATAAAATAAAACTGCCAAAAATGTGTCAAGTATAGTATAGCAGAAAACACACTATATCTTAACAAACTTATAAAAACTTGAATAATTAATTTCGATCTATATGATTCTCTCACATATTAATGTGCCCTCTGATTTGAAAACAGAAAGTTTTAACAAACAATAAAATGAAATTTTAAAATATATCATTCAGTTTTTGCTAATAAAAGAAGGCATGTTTTGTTATATTCCTTTCTGAATCATTTTCTGTACTTTCACTTAACAATAATTCTGTGTGTTATGCAAGTTTATGACAGTGATCTTCAAAATGCAATGATTCCTAGAAAAGAATTATGCTATAATTATATACTTTCCATTCTTATGTGTCATTCCCACTACAATGAAAAATAAAAATGGAATTTTGAAGTCAAGCCCATATTATTTTAAATTCCCATTCTAGTTCTTTTTCACTCTTATAGTTTGAATAATAATTTATGACCTATTTGTGAAAAGGTATATTTATATCATATGTCATTTATGAGTGTTCACTGTGATAACACACAAGCAGAACAAGTCTGTTGCCCTATCAGATGTTGCCAGTAAATGACAGTTCTTCTTCATCTCCCAGGATAAAGACCTGATGATCTGCCTCTTTACTTGGTGGTCTACTTTTATTCTGTTCTCCTGCTAGCTTGGTCTTTTTTATAAGTTGAAAAAAAGAATGAATATGGAAAGAGAATACTTAGTCTACATGATGTAGAAAGTAATCATCTCTCTGAGACTTGTATTTTATGCATTTCAAATTAGTATAATATTTATTATATAGAATTCTGTAAAAATTAAAAATACAATGCTGGGTAGAACAACTTTTAAAGTACACAGTGATATTTGCTGATTTGTTATTACTCTTTTAATCAAACCAACATTAAAATGTAAATAACATTAACAACAAAAACTTTTTTATTCTTTAATTATCTACTTAATTTTTATTTATTTATTTACTTAAAATTTAAATTATTTGACATCATTTAGTTTATTTAAAAAATAGATAGAAATCAGTGACATACAAAATGAGGATATGTGAATAAATAATCAGAAAATATAATTAATAATCTAAGTTACATTTCTGCTCAATGTTCTCCAGTTAATAGTAATTTCAGCACTAGTAGGTGCTAAGAGATTTATGCACATCTAATAAAAGAAGTTTAGGAGTTAATATATATATGTAACTTAAAAATAAATGAACCATTACGACCTCCTTTCCCAACATGCTCATGAAAACCCAAATCTTATCCTCAAATTTTATTCCATGAATGAACTAACCAAAAGGGTACAAACTGATGAGTTGTTTCAATGACAAAGACATGGATATATGTGGTGATTAACTTAAAAGAATCATGACAGGTGAGGGTTATTTCCCTAATGAAAACATTAGGAAAGATTTATATTTATTTTTTCCCCTAGAATGAGCTCAGAAGAGGGAAAAAGATTCAGTATAAAGATTAGAAGCAAAAGAAGGCAGGGAAGGCACTAGACAAAGGCAAACTAAAATAAGGATGTCCAGAGAGACAGACTAAAATCAATAGGTCCCTATATCCTGGGATTATTTAGATAATCGATGGGTTAGCCTAGATTACAATGAACAAGGAAGGGGTACATAATTCCAAACTCTCAAAAAACTACTAGTGCTAATAAATGACCACATCAAAGTTGCAACATACTAAATCAATATAAAATTGGTTGTACTTCTATACAGCAGCAATGGACCACCAGAAAATTAAATTAAGATAGCAATTCCATTTAAAATAGCAAGAAAAGGAGTACAATACTTAGGAACACATTTAACCAAATAAGTGCAAATCTTATGAACTGAAAACTACAAAACATTGTTGAAAGAAACCAAAGACAACCTAACTAAATGGAAAGACATCTATATTCATGGACTGGAAAACAATATTGTAAAGATGATAATACTCCCAGATTCAACACAATTCCTGCCAAAAGTCTAACTGCCATTTTGCAGGAATTGATAACTTGATCCTTAAATCCATATGAAAAAGTAAGGGGCCTAGAATAGTGCAAACAATATTGAAGAAAAAATAAATAAAGAACACAGATGGAGGACTCACACTTCCAAACTTTCAAAACAATACAAAACTAATGTATTAAATACAGTATGATGTGATATAGGAACAGACATACAAAACAACGAAATAGAACACAGTCCAGAGATAAACAACATATCTATAATTTTGACAAGGTTGGACAACTGGATACCTACATGTAAAAGAATGGATTTGGACTTGCACCTCACACTGCATTAAAAAATTATTTTGAAATGGATTGAAGACCTAAATGTGAAACCTAAAACTATAAAACTTTAGAACATGTAAGTGTAAATATTTATGACCTTGGACCACGCAATAGTAGTTTGAATATGACAATAAAAGCATAAGCAACCAAACAAGCAATAGATAAATTAGACTTTATCAAAATTAAAATATTTTTTCATGTCAACGAATATTACCAAGAGCAGGAAAAAACATCCATGGAATGGAAAAGATATTTGCCAATTTTACATCTAAGGGCCTAGTGTACAGAAAAGGTAAAGAATGCTTACAACTCAACATCAAAAAGATAAATATATAATTATAAAATAGGGAAAGAATTTGAATAGACATTTCTCCAAAGAAGATGTAAAACTGCACAATGCACATGTGAAAAGATGCCCCACCTTATTAGTCATTAGGGGAATGTAAATCAAAACCACAGGAGAGACCAATTCACATTCCGTAGGATGGCTATTTTTTTTAAATGAAAATAACAAATGTTGGGAGGATATGAAGACATTGAAACTAACATGTTAGGGGGTAGTAATGTAAAATGGTTCAGCAACTGTGGAGAACAGTGTAACAGTTCATCAAAAAGGTAACCCTATAGTTACCATAGGATCCAATAATTCCACCCCTGGGTACCCACTCTAGAGAGTCAAAAACACCAGTACCCAATAACATGTATGTGTGTGTTCATTGTAGCATTTTAAATATTGTTAAAATAACCAAAAACATGGTATATAAACAAAATAAACAAAACATGGTACATCCTTGAAGGGAATAATATTGATACATAAAAAATGAAATACTAGTAGATACTATATCATGGATGAACCTTGAAACATGGTGTTAAGTGAAAGAGCCTGTGAAATAAGGCCATGTGCTGTACGATTTCATTTATATACAATGTCCACAATAGGCAAACCCATGAAGACAAAAAGTAGATTAGCAGGTACCAGGCGTCGGGGCAGCAGGGAGAGTGGAGAGTGACTTCTGATGGGTACAAAACTTCTTTTGGAGGTGAAGAAATGGTCTGGAATTAGACAGTGGTGATGGTTGCACAACCTTGTGAAAATAATAAAACCCACTGTATTGAACACTTTGAAATGGTGATGGTTATAGTATGTAAATTTAAAACCACTTGAAATTCAGAAAACCTGGGTGATTCTGAAGTCTGTCTATTTTACTGTAGTTTGGACATTTGCTAGGAAGCTTGTGAACATACCGAAAACACACTTCTGAGAAGTGAGGGTTTCTGAGATTTTGAGGCCTGTCTAGCTTGATTTTGAATCCCTCTTTATGTCCTAGAGGGCATGTAGTCATTGACAAAAAATAAAGGAATGAAAAGAAAGAGAAAAAGAGAGAGAAGATAAAAGAAAAGCTGCTATCAGTTTCCTTCTTTAGAGATATTAACTCCTTATACTTATGCCCCCCCCCTCCCAAGTCATGTGTTAAAGCCTGAGGCCGGATGTGAAGGTATTGGAAGGTGGAGGGAGTTAGGTTTAGCCGAGGTCACTAGGGTGAAGCCCCAGGATGGAATTAGTGTCCGTATAAGAAGAGGAGAACAGAACCCTCCTTACAAACGAAATAAACTGACATCCTGATCTTGGATCTCCCAGGTGCCACGACTGTGATAAACAAATGCCTGTGGTTTAAGCCCTTCAGTCTATGGTATTTTGTTATAGCAGCCCAACCTGAGTAAAACTGCCCAATTCATCCTTTGTCAGAATTCTTGATTCAAGTAGATAGCCTGATTTCAGATTCTCTCTCTCTCTCTCTCTCTCTCTCTCTCTCTCTCTCTCTCTCTCTCTCTCTCTCTCTCTCTCACACACACACACACACACACACACACACACTCACAGCCCTCACAAATATATCACACATACAACCTAATTTATTGGTCTTTAAGAGTGCTAACTCTAGGGTAAATCATTATGCCTTAAATGGCATGTGCCTATATCTTGAACTATAGCAATGGATCTGAAATTTATGTGGGAGAGTTTTACTTTTTAGAGTTGCCATAATAGATAATCACCGAGGCTTGCCCCAGATATTTGCTTATTTATTTATTTTGTTTTGGGTTCCCCCAGAAACCAACTCTAAGATGTGGATTAAGGTGTAAGTATTAGGTTGAGGCAAAGTCATTGCAAATGTGGATTAAGGTGTAAGTATTAGGTTGATGCAAAGTAATTCTTGAAATTTGCTGTTTGATACTGGAATGCATTCTTAAATAAATGTGGTTGTGTTATACATCATTTTAATGCACATTTCTCTCTTTATGTCTTTTTGCTAAGGACTTACTACTTGCTGTTTATTTTGTATTTATTTTAGACTATGGAAATAATGTTAGACAAAAAGCAAATTCCAGTGATTTTTTTTTAAATTAAAGTTCAAATTGGATCCCAAGTGCAAAACTTCTTGAGCCACCACTGCACTGTACTTTCGTTAGCAGTTCCTAAGCCAAATGTGTCGTTGATGTTGCAAGTTGTCTCTGCTGCTTTATGACCCATTTTGAACTTGAATAAGAAAATCACTGGCATTTGTGAGGATGCGGAGAGACAGGAACACTCTTACACTGCTGGTGGGACTGCAAATTAGTGCAACCTTTGTGGAAAATAATTTGGAGATACCTCAAAGAGCTAAAAATAGAAATACCATTCAATCCAGCAATAGCATTATTAGGCTTCTACCCAAAAGAGCATAAGACATTCTATTAAAAAGATATCTGCACCTGAATGTTTATGGCATCACAATTCACTATCGCAAGGACATGGAAATAACCCAAGTGCCCATCAATTCATGAGTGGATTATTAAAATTTGGTATATGTTTACAATGGAATATTACTTAATTCTAAGAAATGACAGAAAGCTAGCACCACTTATATTATCCTGGATTAAACTTAAGCCCAATATCCAAAGTGAGGCAACACAAGATCAGAATGATGGGCTCCACATGTACTCACCATCAAATTGGTACTGACTGATTAACACTATGGTGGTCAAATGGTGGTGGTGTTCACCAGGGATTCGGTGGTAGTGGGGGGTGGGTAGACCCACATCTGAGGGATGTGGTGAGCATTGTGGAGGGGAAGGGCATACCTCTAACTCTTGCTAGGGAGAGGCAAAAATAGAAAATGCAACCAAAATGTTTGTACTTTCATATTTTCTTGAAATAAAAAAATCAGCTTTGTTTGTATATATTAGCCATAAAAATTGGAAAAAGAAATAAAAATGGCATTTACTATATATAAAAAAAAGATGTTTTACAAAGGAGACAAGAGCCTTGAAGATGAGGAGTGCAGTGGTTGCCACCAGAACTTGACAATGACCAATTAAGAGCAATCAGCAAAGCTGATCCTCTTATAACTACACGAGAAGTTGCTGAAGAACTCAAGGTCAAACATTTTACAGTCGTTTGGCACTTGAAGTGAATTGGAAAAGTGAAAAAGCTTGGCTAGTGGGTGCTTCATGAGCTGACCAAAAATCAAAAAAATGGCCATTTTGAAGTGTCATCTTCTTTTATGGTATGTAAATAATAATGAATCATTTGTCAATCAGATTGTGACATGCAACAAAAAGTGGGTTTTATACAACAGCTGGTGACCACCAGCTCAGTTGTTGGACCAAGAAGAAGCTCCAGAGTACTTCCCAAAGCCAAACTTGTACCAAAAGAAGGTCATGGTCACCGTTTGGTGGTCTGCCGCCCGGCTGATCCACTACAGCTTTCTGAATCCTAGTGAAACGATGACATCTGAGAAGTGTGCTCAGCAAATGGATGAGAATCACCAAAAACTGTGGTGCCTGCAGCCGGCATTGGTCGACAGAAAGGGCCCAATTCTTCTCCATGACAATGCCCGACCACACGTTGCACAACCAATGCTTTAAAAGTTGAACGAATTGAGCTACAGAGTTTTGCCTCTTCCGCCACATTCACTGACCTCTCGCCAAGTGACTCCCACTTCTTCAAGCACCTCGGCAACTTTTTGCAGGGAAAACACTTCCACAGCCAGCAGGATTCAGTAAATGCTCCCTATGAGTTCGTGGAATCCCAAAGCACAGATTTTTATGCTATAGGAATAAACTTATTTCTCATTGGCAAAAATGCATTGATTGTAATGGTCCCTATTTTGATGAAGAAAGGTGTATTTGAGCCTAGTTATAATGATTTAAAATGCATGGTCTGAAACCACAATTACTTTTGCACCAGCCTAATACATTATTAGGAGGTGGGGCATGGCAAAGTGAGCAAGGAGGAGAGGAGAGCGGATGGGGATGTGCAGTGCCCACCGGTCCTGCTGGGACCCTGGGGGACACGGCTTAGGGCTATTCCGGCTGAGTGTTAAGGGGTTTGGCAGCTTATGCTCCATCTCTCATTGGCTGCGGGCTGCTTCCAGGAACATAAACCCTTACACTCTAGCTTATGCGTTCCTATAGAAAGGAAAAGAAAATCACGTAGGATTGCAGGTGTTCGCTTTGCGCAGCCTGTTGACAGAGAAGGTGCATCTAAAAGTGTATAGGCAGGGCGCTGATAGAACCTGCCATAGCATATGTGTCTGCAAATTTGGGCACATACAGAGCCACACACACAATGGAAAATCCATCAAAGAGCAGGTTCAGTACTGAAACTGAAACACAACAGAGAGCCGAATGAAAGCATGTGGGAAGAATCTGAGTTCTCCCAGCTATCCCAGGTATCCCAGTGATGTTTTATTAGTAGTACCTCCTTTCACTCACAAAGGTGCCTCATTTTAGAAAATAATTATAAAATAATGTATTATATACATGAAAATATAAACTATAATCGAGAGTAGGACATTAAACATATAAACGATATATGTCAGCGTAAACAGAAAGTGAAGTCAGTAGAGTAATCCACCCAGTCTCACTTACTGTCTTGAGCCTCCAGTGTGTCCTCTGGAGAATGCGAGCCCCAGGAAACCAGAAGCTGGCACGCCGCTGCTGAAAGGCATCTTTCTCCTCACGCGCCGTAAGGCTCATGGCTGACACACCCATAACATAAGAAAGACTCATAAGAGAAAAATATGGACAGTTATTTCATGATATGGAAGCCTTCAGAAATTAAGACCCAAAGAAATGGGTAACCCTGTGTATTTCTTACACTCGTTTTAAGTAAGAAGTAGATAGCCAAGGAGGAGACGACTGGGTAAAACAGTGCGACTCCGTCGCCGTGAACTGGGGGACTCCGCGGGGCTCGTTTCCTCAGAGTCTTCTCTGCGGGCCTGTGTCTTCAGAGAAGAGCATATTCCCGCATACTCCCACAGCCACGGGGGGAGGAGACCCTTGGGCCGCAATTTTTATGTCCCACTTCAGGCAGAAGGAGTGAGGGAAGGTGAGAGTGACTTTCCTGCTTCTGCTGTTTTCTCAAATGCTAAGGTGCCATATTTTGGGCAGAATGTCCCAAATTCGATCTCCATGCAGGAAAAGAAAAAGGGTTTGCTCTAAAAAGTATTCAATTTGTTAAACAAATGATTTCAGCGCCTTGATCCACAGTAACTAACCTACTGCTCCTCGTCATCTTACCATGGAGGCGTGGTGACTTTCTCTGGGCAGCGCAGAGCAGTGAGTGGCAGAGCGCACTCGGCTCGGGCAGCCAGGGCGCTGCTGGGACTCGCTCTCAGCAGTTTGATTCCTGGGTCCTGGCTTTGAAGCCTCACACTACACTGCCTTCATACAATAACTGAAGCATTAGATTCCCCCAAATTGTTAACCCTTTCTTTCATTGGCCACAAATGAAAGTAATTCTTCCAATTTCATTTTTTTATTTGTATTATTTAAATTTGTCTCTTTTATTGTTTCAGCATATTATGGGGGTACAATGTTAACGTTGTGTGTATTGCCCTTGCCCCCTTCCCCCCTCGAGTCAGAGCTTCAAGCGTGACCATCCCCCAGACGGTGCACATCTCGCTCATTATGCACATTCGTCTATATAAAACATTGCATTTTCATTTTCAGCATATTGATTTTGAATAATGGCCTTATCAATAATAGAATTATTAGTGTACCCCAATGAACCTGAGCTGTAAGAAACATTTATTTAAGCCACAATAATTATGAATACCTTTTGGTACTTATTTATTTTGTTTCCTGGAATTTTCTTTTTTTATTTCTGTTTAATGACTTCATTTAGGTTGCCTTTCTGACTGAAAATTTAAACATTAAAAAGATTGTTATTGATCTGGAAAAACAATTTAGGGCACTTTGAACTTTAAAAAATGATCATGAGTTGGATGAAGCAAATATATTAAAAGGAAACCTGAAATCTTGCTTTCTTACTAATTTACGCATGGGCAAGTCTATAAAATTGATTTTAAAAATGCCTTTGGACAATCCAACTTGTCAAAAGAGAAGGGGAAGCTTGCTGGCGCTGGGAGGTCAGCAAGCTGGGCAGAGCCGAGCTGTCCGGCGGCAGAGCAGCCAGTTCAACAAGATGGAAAGGAAAGCGCTCAGCCTCTGACCACTCCGGGTCAGGGAACACGCCAGTCTACACGGCAGGAAGCTCCTGTCCCGGGCCTGCGCAGGTGTTCTCACCATTGAAGGAGACCCAAGCGAAAGGCCCTGTGGTTTCCTGGACCCTGGGGTCAGGGGCAGGGCGATGGGAGGGGTAAGTGTGGAAAATACCGGTGCAGAGTCAGAGTGGGGCAAAACGTCCCCAAAGTTCCCCTTCCTCGCCCCATCAGGCGCCCGAAGAAGACCTTTGCCCAGAACGTCAGAGAGTAAGACCTAAGGAGGGAGGGCTGCGGCGAGGACGGCAAATGGGCAGCCCTGGCCGCGGCTTGGCGAGCCGGCCGGCGCGGGGGGGCGGGGGGCCCAGCACACCTGCCCGGGGAGCCTTCCTGCTCGCCCGCGCTTGCTCGGGCCGACAGTCACCCTCGGACTCTTAGCCGGACAGTCAGTCACCCACGGACTCTTAGCCCGACAGTCACTCAGGGACTCTTAGCCGGACAGTCACCCGCGGACTCTTAGCCGGACAGTCACCCGCAGACTCTTAGCCGGACAGTCACTCAGGGACTCTTAGCCGGACAGTCACCCGCGGACTCTTAGCCGGACAGTCAGTCACCCGCGGACTCTTAGCCCGACAGTCACTCAGGGACTCTTAGCCGGACAGTCACCCGCAGACTCTTAGCCCGACAGTCACCCGCGGACTCTTAGCCGGACAGTCACCCGCGGACTCTTAGCTGGACAGTCACCCGCGGACTCTTAGCCCGACAGTCACCCGCGGACTCTTAGCCCGACAGTCACCCGCGGACTCTTAGCCCGACAGTCACTCAGGGACTCTTAGCTCGACAGTCACCCGCGGACTCTTAGCCCGACAGTCACCCGCGGACTCTTAGCCCGACAGTCACCCGCGGACTCTTAGCCCGACAGTCACCCGCGGACACTTAGCCCGACAGTCACCCGCGGACCCTTAGCCCGACAGTCACCCGCGGACTCTTAGCCCGACAGTCACCCGCGGACTCTTAGCCCGACAGTCACCCGCGGACTCTTAGCCGGACAGTCACCCGCGGAC
>VSMD01001392.1:0-42391 GCA_008750895.1 Mirza zaza | reverse complement strand
TTGTTTCTTAGAGCTGAGTAGTACTCCATGGTATACATATACCACATTTTATTAATCCATTCTTGGATTGATGGGCACTTGGGCTGTTTCCACAGCCTTGCGATTATGAATTGTGCTGCTATAAACATTTGAGTGCAGGTGTTTTTGTAGAGTGTCATTGGATCTTTTGGGTAGATGCCTAGTAATGGGATTGTTGGATCAAATGGTAGATTCACTTGTATCGCTTTAAGGTATCTCCATATTGCTTTCCACAGAGGTTGAACTAGTTTGCAGTCCCACCAGCAGTGTAGGAGTGTTCCTCTCTCTCCGCATCCATGCCAGCATTTGTTATTTGGAGACTTTTTGATAAAGGCCATTCTCACTGGAGTTAAGTGATATCTCATTGTAGTTTTGATTTGCATTTCCCTAATGATTAGAGATGATGAGCATTTTTTCATATGTTTGTTGGCCATTCTTCTGTCTTCTTTAGAAAAGTTTCTGTTCAAGTCCTTTGCCCACTTTTTAATAGGGTTATTTGATTTTTTCTTGCTGATTTTCGTGAGTTCTAAGTATATTCTAGTTATCAGCCCTTTATCGGATATGTAGGATGCAAAAATGTTGGACTTCACATTCTTGTTCTACCTTAACATGATATGAATGCAGTTACCATTATTATTTTAAAATACTCATTTTAAAAGTTGTAAATAACTAAAACTTTTTACATACTTTAAAATGTCAAAATAAATGGGATCTGATCAAATTAAAAAGCTTCTGCACAGCCAAAGAAACTGTCAAGAGAGCAAACAGACAACCCACAGAATGGGAGAAAATTTTTGCAAGCTATATATCCGATAAAGGGCTGATAACTAGAATTTATTTAGAA
Source organism: Mirza zaza (assembly GCA_008750895.1). Lineage (NCBI taxonomy): Eukaryota > Metazoa > Chordata > Mammalia > Primates > Cheirogaleidae > Mirza > Mirza zaza. The sequence goes on along the minus strand of VSMD01001392.1, from coordinate 41,529 downwards.
CTCAGGAAAATCATCAAGGAAAAATCAAACAACCCTATCAAAAAGTGGGCAAAGGACATGAACAGAAATTTTTCAAAAGAAGACAGAATAATGGCCAACAAACATATGAAAAAATGTTCAACATCTCTAATCATCAGGGAAATGCAAATCAAAACTGCAATGAGGTATCACTTATCTCCAGTGAGAATGGCCTTTATCAAAAAGTCACCACACGATAAATGTTGCGTGGATGCGGAGAGATAGGAACACTCCTACACTGCTGGTGGGACTGCAAACTAGTTCAACCTCTGTGGAAAGCAATATGGAGATACCTTAAAGTAGATCTACCATTTGATCCAGCAGTTCTACTACTGGGCATCTACCCAAAAGATCAAATGACGCTCTACAAAAAAGTCCCCTGCACTCGAATGTTTATAGAAGCACAATTCACAATTGCAAAGTTGTGGAAAACAACCCAAGTGCCCATCAATACATGAGTGGATTAATAAAATGTGGTATATGTATACCATGGAGTACTATTCAGCTTTAAGAAACAATGGTGATATAGCACCTCTTGTATTTTCCTGGATAGAGCTGGAACCCGTTCTACAAAGTGAAGTATCTCAAGAATGGAAAAACAAGCACCACATGTACTCACCAGCAAATTGGTATTAACAGATCAACACCTAAGTGGACATATAGGAATAACATTTATTGGGTGTTGGGCAGGTGGGAGGGGGTAGGAGGGGATGGGTATATACAAACATAATGAATGAGATGTGCAACATTTGGGGGATGGTCACGCTTGAAGCTCTGACTTGAGGGGGGAGGGGGGCATGGGCAATATATGTAACCTTAACATTTGTACCCCCAGAATATGCTGGGTTAAAAAAAAGCACTTTTTAAAAAATTTTCTCCTTATGCAATCACAATCATGGGTTTGAGGTACTTACTTCATGACACACTGATAATTTCTGAGAGTATGTTACTTCAATCTTTTTGTATACCATATTTTATGTCTTTTTTGTTTGTTTTTGCTTCTTGTGTTTGATAATGTTCATGCTGTAGCAGAGATGTCTTCTGGTTCTTAATCTAGGTCCCAGGATGTTAAAGGTGGAGGGTGCTTCAAATTAATTAAATTTGAAGAGATATATCAGGAGCAATTTCCCTGGGTAAAGTAGCCACTTTCATAATATAGTAAATTTTAAGTAATTTATTTCTATATAGTTTATGAAATTCTAATTGGATATCAACATGAATGAAAGGAAAATGTAACTGGGAAAAGTAGAACCATATTTGACTCTAAAATTTATTATTTCATAATTAGGCAGCACTGATTTTAAAACTTTTATATTATAAAGTAAAAAATACTCATTTTTCATTTCCTCTTAGCATTGCTATTTTGCTTTTACATACTTTTTTTAGTTGTATAGCTTCTTCCAGTTGTTTAAATTCTTCTGTAGCTCTTAAAATTTGTTGTTCTGCCTTTTCTATTTCATCATGTAGTTCTGATAGTCGAGTTTGTGCTGAAAATTGAAAAACCATGCTCACATATACATACACAAGTAAAACCTAGAATTCTGAAATTTCTACATTTTCTTTCTTTGCAATAATCTCTTCTCCCTCAATTAATTTGTCATTATAGATCACGGAAATTTTTAAATCATCTCTATTAGTTAATCTCTACAATAAGTTGTTTTGTGATATGCTATAGAACTATATTTGATCCTTTTATCTGTAAAATTCTTAACATAAAGGGAGCTTTATTTGATATTCCCAACACTAGTGAACCCTTTTGAGAAAATAAGGATTTTACTGGGAAATATGTATTTTATATGTCACTAAGTTATAATTAGGTTCAGAGTATTAAAAAAAACCACAAAACCTTGTGTTAGAGGCAAATGTTTTATGATAGGACTTTCTATCAAGAAATTCACTAGTAAGCTGTCTCTCCCAGATGGAGGTGATCTCAAATCAATTATTTTCTACCTCAAATTTCAGATTTATCTCATGGCCCACCCTCCTACAAAACTATTAGCCAGCCCCTTGAAGTTAGTCGGCACATATATCTGATTTATTTTTGCTTTCCCCCTCCAGAGCCTTGCATATAATATATGTAGACATGGAGAACTCAGTCTCTTCTCTCCCCTCACCAAGTCAACCTCTACTGGCCTTCCATGTCTTCCATTTAGTTACCAAACAAGGGAAGATAAGCTGCTAATCTGATTGGTTTAGAGCCCCACAGGGCCATGATTACTAGTGGGATGCATGAACTCAGATCAGCCTTCTCTTTCTTCCATATCCACACAGCTAAGTAAGTGGATTCAAAGTTTGTCATTGGCAGAGACTCTAAAGTGCCTTCTTGGCTTGACTTGTTCCTCTATGTGGCTTGCCAGAAGGTAGTAAGATCCTTTGAATTAAACTGTGGGGTCAGGGGGAAGGTTGGAGAGGTGGAGTGTAGGGTATCAGAAAGAGTCAGAGATTAGCCTTAAGAGTCAGAGGTTAGCCTAAGGAGAGTGCTCCGTTCCAGCTTATACAAAGCACTGCTTTAGGTTTTGGCTACATGTACAGCAATCAATAAAATGGTTCTTTACTTCCTTAAATTATTACCAATTATGGCTTTGAGTGTATAGTTCCAATGCCTGTTGGCAGGAGGAGATTTATGCATTCTTGGATTCCCTGGACATGCTGCTATCAAATTGCTGTCAAAAGACCCATTCTCAACCATAACAGGAATCATTAAAAAATAGTCTGCTCAATGAATCAATACTTCTGTTTTAGACTTTTTATGTAAATGATATAATAAATACCATCAGCATGTTTAATTAAAAGTTATAAAAAAAAACTGGCCTACATATTCAATCTTTTTATATTTTTAAAGAATTTAAAATAACTTTTAAAAACCTGCACTTATTTTTTTTTCTTTGTCTTCCAGTTGTATATCCAGTGGTGCAGGGGCTCTCAAGTTCACATGTTCCTTTCTAAGTTGTTCCTCTTCATCTGGCTGCATCTTCTTGATCTGCACTGCCTGGGAATTATCAATAATGTAACTCTCTGTAGCGAACATATTTCTCTTGTATCTCGATTTGCCAATGTAAGGGCTTTCATCTGGGGTGTTATCAACTTCAGCATACTAAAAGCAAAATAAATTAATAGATTTATGATTTAATAAGTAACTTCCAAACAGTCAAATGATATTATTCATTTTATTAGTAATAAACATATCACAGAATTGCCTGTTTATATTAATACTATATGCCTAGAAGTTTAAAAAAATATATATTTTTTGTCTTATTCTTAATATATCCAAAAAAATTAGAACTAAAAATGGTCTCAGAAGGACTTTTCTTCTTACCACTGAAGAGTGAAAGTTTGGATTGACTGATTAAAGAACTGCCCACAGTTATGTGATTTTTAGTTCCACTTAATCTTTCAAATTAGAAATCTGGATGTTTTATTTTGGTTTCTTGGCTGATATAAGTAAAATCTCAGTCTGATAAATTTTAACAATTAAATTTTAAAAAATTAAATAATATATGATATTGGTTGGAATCATTGGGTCTTAGAAATTAGGCAGTCCCCCTGTTGTAGTGGTATTTATAGCATTTGTATCAATAATGGTTGCCTAATACTGAACCCAGTGATTACTGAACAGACCATGTAGGGAGATGACTATTCCATGGTACTACAGCACTTTCTCTGGAAGTTTGGATTTAAGGGACCTGATTAACCCATACTCTCAAGCTAGGTAACTGCTGCTTTTGGTTATAGATATGGCTGTAGGAAAAATTCTCTTGGGGATTTTTACCTCTTTAAGATATTTTTCTAACTCCCTGAGCCAAATATTTCACAGATTCAATCAAAATGCAGTTTACTTCCTTCAAACAAGAAAGTCGAGTAGTTATTGATAAAATCATTTGTATGTCTCCACCTCCTGCCCTCCCCCAGCCCAACCCCATCTGGCTTTAATTTTGGATTACTAAAATATTAAAATAACTTACCTCTGATGGATAATAATTTAGTGGTTCAAATTTAGCATCAATTTTATGAAAGGCCAATTCCTGTTCCAGCTCATACTGCTTCTGACATGCTCGTGTTAGTTCCATGGTCTTCTGTTTTAGCTATTAGCCCAATATATGTGAGACAATGTATCAGTAAGTTAGTATAAAGGTATAATGATATGGCAAGTTCTCATCATAACTAAAAATTATATTTTGAAAACTCCACAGCAAATCACACAACATTCAGAACACTTTATCTTAATTCTAAAGTACTATAAAAAATGAAATACAAAATTATCATACAAGATCACATAAAAGACCTTTGAAGTTTATATGCTGTTGAATAAAGACTTTAAAGGTCATTTAAATTTGTTTTATCCAAACATGAAAATAACTCTGTATCAATTATTTTTCTGTAACTGGCTACTAAGTACCTGCTTCCTGATTTCTCAATAATTAGCACTAATTTATTGGACTTTTTCTTCTATTTTAAAGATAGCTTCAAATCATGGGGGAAAATGATAATTGACGTTAACTACAGAGGAATCAGGAAGAATGAGAAGGAGGAAAATCAGAGGTTGGTTTTAATGTTGTACTGTTGTTCCTGTGGTATTTGTGGCTAATAGCATCTCGGTTTTAAGTGTTCAGAACATTATTCTTTGTAATAGAGGGAAAAGAATGTGAATAAGATCAATCAGATCCAAATATGTAATATTAAATTTTTAATAAAGTAATTCTATTACAATTATAACTTTTTAGTTATCCTTAGAAATTTTTGGAGCTAGGAGAAGACAAAAAAATCATCCAGTCTAATTCTATGAATTTATAAATAAAGAAATTAATTCTCAGATTGGTAAACTAACTTTTCAAAAGATATATATTAGATTAGTGGCAGAGGCTGAATATTTTATTAACTAACTAACAATACTGGTCCCCTTTCTACTAAACCAGTCCTTTGAGTTCATTTCAAAGGTCCACTAAGTGATTTTTTTATCTTTTTTTTTTTTGCCAGTGTCTAATAATAGAGATCAGACAACAAACATGCAGAAAATTTTCATTAATATAAAAATGCAAGCTGAAGAGAATAATACATAAACAAACACGAACATTTTACAAGGCCCAGGAAATCAAAGTCGTGCATGATTTACTATACAGTCATCTCCTGATTATCCATCAAAATGAAAATAATGCTAGCCTGGATAATAGGTAACATTGAGTACTCACTGTGTGCTAGACACTGTGCTAAGCATTTTACATATGTTATTTCACTGAATCTTCACAACCACCCTATGAGATGATAAAAGCTGCACAGAGAAGTTAAATAACTTGCCCAACTGCATAGCTGGTAGTAGAAGACACAGAGTTCAATTCCAAGACTTCTGATTTCAGATATAACACTCTTCTTATTGTACCATGCCGCCTCCCATGTCCTAATGCAGGGTGCCCAGCACATTTCCCACACTGATATTTTTCACTGAATGCTCATAAGTCCCTGAGTCTCAAGAAAGCAACTTACAACCAACAGTGTCAATTAATCTTAGGCTTCTCTCCTCAAAGCTCATTGTAATAGGGGAAAACAAAAGGCAAATGTAACTGGTATCATGGAGAATGCATGGACTGGTCCTCTGTAGGCAAATAATAATAAATAATCTGTGCATTCCAAAGTACTATTGTGTCTTTTATTGCCCTAAGCTTACCATATAGTAAGCACTCAATAAATGTCTATTGAAAAAACTCATGAGAGCAAAATAGGAGTCAAATGAACTGGAAAGTAGGCTAGTTGCAGTATTAGCTGTGGATAATCAAGGGTTGACTGCAGGTAACATATTCACCAATCATAAAAAGAATATAAATTCTTTCCTCCACATTCAAATTTGCTTTTGTATGTATACATCCATTAAGGAAATAATACACACATACACACAAGCACATTTCTCAAGGATGCAAGCCAGTTTCACAACTTAAAATATAAGCAAGCATATTAATACAAGTTACATGCAAACCACGAAAAGCATAGTGTGCTGTTCAGCCCTGAAAGAACTACCTTTAAGGAAGAATAAAGAATCAGCCAGAAAAGGGCCTGCAAGAAACCAAGAAAAGGGCTAAAAGGAGAAAGAAGCAAACAGATATTGTCACCTGGAGAACTCTAGAGAGTTAAGTTGTAATAATATAAGTTGCTCTTTACTGACAATTACTGTAGGAAGATATGATGTTAATAATCAGATGATTATTAGTGGTTTTTGATTATATATACTTCTATTGCTGTCCATTCCATAATAAAGTAGAATAGATTGCCAGGTGTGGTAGCATGGAATACCAAAAGGATATATACTAACATCTGGGGAATGGGGTGGACTTTCATTTCCACTGTAAATATTTGTATTATCTAAATTTGTTACAATAAACATACACACATTTTGTATATAAACATGTTTTTAAGCGGTTAATAATAAAAATAACAATGACACAGAGAAGAGTACAATCTGACTTCTAACAAAAAGTTACAGAAAAAAAGTAAAAACTGCTGACAATTTACAAAACATTTATTCACAGAAGAAACATATCAACATTAAAAATAAGCAAAAGAGAAAACTACACAATCATAACAATTCATAATTTTGTGATAGTGCAAAGTCTTAAGACACAACATTTTGCCAAAGTTTTCAATGGATTGACTAACATGCACCAGGGAGTCAGCATATAGAAATTATAAAGTTCTTTTAGTTGAGTAATAAAAAGATGGATTTTATGTTCCAAAAAAGAACCATAACTCAGGAAAATTTATTAAATGTCTACAAATGTCACATGATACCATGGTAAGTACTGTTTTTTTTTTTTTTTTTGAGACAGAGTCTCACTTTATTGCCCAGGCTAGAGTGAGTGCCGTGGCGTCAGCCTAGCTCACAGCAACCTCAAACTCCCGGGCTCAAGCAATCCTGCTGCCTCAGCCTCCCAAGCAACTGGAACTACAGGCATGTGCCACCATGCCCGGCTAATTTTTTTTCTATATATATTAGTTGGCCAATTAATTTCTTTCTGTTTATAGTAGAGATGAGGTCTCGCTCTTGCTCAGGCTGGTCTCGAACTCCTGAGCTCAAACGATCCGCCCACCTCGGCCTCCCAGAGAGCTAGGATTACAGGCGTGAGCCACCGCGCCCGGCCAGTACTGTTTTTTATTTTTGTATTTTAAACACAAATGTTATGTGATGGCACACCAAGTTCACTGTTTAAATAAAATTGATTGCCATGTAATTTTTCGCTGGTTTCATTACTCATCCATCCATTCTATTTTTTTTTTTAATTTTATTTCTTTTTTAGAGATGGGATCTCACTATATTGCCCAGGCCGGTCTCCAAGCTCAAGCAGTCCTCGTGCCTTGCTCCCAAGTAACTGGGACTACAGGTACATGCTACCACACCTGGCAATCTATTCTATTTTATTATGGAATGGACAGTAATAGAAGTATGTATAATCAAAAACCACTAATAATAATCTGATTATTAACATCATCAATATATGCCTTTAGAATGCAGCTGAGATATTTGAAAACTATCTTCAAATAAAAGGCACATGAAAAAACTCACAAATACTCTGAATATTTGAATAACATTGCTGGGGAAGCTGTCCTGACTTTCCATCATGTCCCCTTGGTATAAATTACCTTTTTTCTCAAAGAGACGTTCAAGAAGGAGGTAGTTAAGAATCATACTTCAAGTAACAATTTCCTTCCCCACACAAGGAAGGGAACACTGTTTTCTCCTTGTTAAAAAAAAGTAACTGATTAGGCAGAATTGTTCTTGTTAACAAAACCAATAATTAAGCCAGAATGCCAGTCTTGAAAGGGAGATGCAAAAAGATACATAGATATATGTAGATACATCGTAGATACATCTATCACAAAAAAAAAGGATAGATGTATCTAGGATTCTATTAGTTATATGATAAGTATAATTCTCTAAATTATAAATAGATCAGAATAAGGAATTGCTGGAAGAAAATAAAAGAGGATATCAACAGTTATTTTTTCCTTCAGGGAAAATAGCCTAAGTTTACAGAATCAGATTCTCTGGCTGAAAAAACCTTTTAAGGTCATTTAGTCCATCTCTCTGTCTAATATTCTTGATCATTCCCCAAAACCCTGAGCATATGGTCATTCAACCTCTGCCTGTTGTAGTGACAGCAAACACAATCCAGAGTTACCATATTTTATCTCAGGACAGCTATTAGAAATTTCTGTTGTATTACTAAATGAAAATGTGTTTTACTATAATTCCATTTACCAGGCCTTATTTTTATCTCATGGGAACTTAGTATATAACTCTTGTCCTTCTTCCATGAAATACTCCTTAGAATTTCTGAGAGCAATTCTCATAGCTCACTGAGTCTCCTCTTTTCCCCTGTTCTTTTGTCCATTCCTCATATAACATAGTCTTAAGAGGTCTGAAGCCTCTGGGACAGTCACCTTCCAGATAAACATACAGTTAAACATACGCTATCTAGTTCGTCTAAATATTTCTGTTTGAATATATTTTTTCCTACTTCAACCGTAAAACCAAATTATACAAAATTTAAATATTATAGAAATGCATAAAGGGCAATTTGAAAGTATTCTATAGTTTCACTCCTCAGAAACAAGAGATTGGTATATATTCTGCCATTTTTCCCTAAATATACTACTAAGTATTTTTAGATATAGTATCATACTTGATATACTGTTTTGCAACTTGCTTTTTTTCACATAGTAAAATGTGTTAGACAAACTTCCATGTCATGACACACAGCTCTACCTCATTTTATTAACAGTAACACTGTATTCTACCACATGAGAGTCCGCTGAGGAACATTTTAGTTATTTGCAATTTTTGCTAATATGAACAATGTTGTAGTGAATATCCTTATATATGTGTGTGTATACCTATACATATATATAAATATGCATATATATGCAAAATCTTTATACATTCTTGCTACCATTTCTGTAGAATATATTATTAAAAATGGAATCTCTGAGATATCAAGTATATCCATTTAAAATTTGGATAATTTCACCAAATTGCCTTCTAAAAGTTTTGCCAATGTACAATCTTACCTACAATGTTGTTGTTTTAAAAAATACAAACATCTAGGGGCAGTCTCATCAAATCCTCATAGTGGGGGGTGTTACCTTCCCCTTTTGTTCTGGATACCACAATTCACATAACACAGCCCAAAACAGCATTATTCTTTCGGGAAGCCTTATCACAGAGTGCACAGTTAACTACAATTCATAAAGATGTTAAACCACATCTTCCCCATTCTATGGTCAGGAAGTTGTATTTTTAGACTGAAGGGCAAAGCATTCACTGTCTTAAGAGAATACAGCCAAAAACAATAGCAAATATGAACTTACCAATTCATTTTTTGTATTTAGGTCACTTTGTAGCTCCTTACAGCTCTGTTTCTGTAACATGGCCTCCTCTTTTAATGATTTGTTCAGTTTATCTTGATGTTGAATTTCCTCAAGGAACCTTGTTTGCTTGCTTTTAAGCTCTTCAGTTTCTATCGTCTTTTTTTCCAAGTCTCTTTCCAGTCTTTCTACCTCTTCTGAAAATAAAAATTTAATGGTTTCTCATTATATTTCCTACTTGAAAAAAAGTAAGAATATTTCTTAAAACAATAGCAAAAAAGTCTAAGAATAATGTTAATACAGTTCTAATCTTAAAATTATCCATCATGGTTTTGGGAAAAAAGACTATTTTGAATTTGAAATTGATTTATATTAAAAGGCAAGAAGGCATTATTATTATTTGGATTACATTTTTAAAAGATAATACTTTACTCTCAAGTATTTAATCCAATTAGTGTGTTGATAAATGAAGTTTCTTCCCCAAGTCCCCTTTAAAAAACATGCACTATTTTATTTGATATTAGTAATTGCATTTAAAGGATACTGCAAACATGTTTGTAAAACACTACATTCTCTTAAAATCCTTCAAAAGGTTCTTCTTAGGATAAGATCCGGAAAGCTTACACGAAGAACTAACAAGGCTCCCCTCTTCAGCCTCATCTTCAAGCATACTCAACTACAGCTTTGCTAAAATGATTCCAGTTCTTCAGATTTGTAAATGCCTCTTTTCACCTCCAGGCTTTTATTCACACCTTTTACCTGGAACTGTCTTCCTTTATCTCCTACTGTGCTATTTTATTTTATATCCTCCAGATCTTAAGTTATAAATAACATTTTGAGAAGCCTGCCCTGACCCCGAGGTTAAATGCTTCTCAGGGATGCTCCCCTGCCACCCTGAACTTCTGCTATAGCCCCTTGTCACATAGGGAGTTGTAAAATATGATCAAATAGCTTGGCTCTCTGCCTTCCCCACTAAAGCTTCACAAAAGCAGAAACTGCATCTATCTGAATCACCACAGGATCCTAACATTAAAGACTTCTAATTAATATTTTAAGTCATGAATGAACCATAAGTAGTTTAAGCACTTCCCCTAAAAGTATATTTATATGATGACTTTCCTTTGCATTATTAATATTTTTAATGATTCCAAAACATAAACTTCAGAATAACAAATGCTGAGTTATTGGGAATTCCAAACTATTAGAAATTTGCCATGTTTCTCAAGTATTGGATCAAACCAAGTGAAACTGCCATTTTTTTAGGTTAAAACAGACTAACATCAGTTTCAAATGGCTGAATATACAGGCTCATTCCCCAATACTCTAAAATGGCTATTTCATACCTTTCTCTTTCTCCTCAAACCTCCCATACATCTTTTTCTATTTTTTCTCTCAGTTGATGACCTCACATTTCATTGAGAAAATGACCCCATCAGTGGTAACTCCCTTCTTTTCCACCACCAAAACAGCAAAACTACCCACATGCGCACATATCTTCTCTCCTTTCTGATGGAGAAAGTGTCCCTCCTACCAAGGGATGATTTTTCCTCCTTTTCTCTAATCTTGTTCTCTTGTCTCCTTAAGGACCAAAAAAATTGAGCCATGAATTCTTTCTCTCTTCTGATCTTGAACATTATTTGTTTCTTTGATTATTGGCTCTGAGGTTTACTGCATTCATTGTTTCTGCCCATTTCCTGGTCTAGAAGCTATTGGTGAATTTTTAATTTTTTTAACTTTTAGACTTTTATAAAAAACTCATTTATTAAGTACTAGGGAAGAGAAATTGTGGGAAGAAATTTCTTATCTTCAGGCAAATGTCCCCCTCTCATTTACTCTTCAACCCATTATAATCTAACCTTTGTCTCTACCACTCCTTAACTGCTCCTGTCAAGATCATCATCACATGTTGCCAACCTAAAGCACTTCTCTGATCATTTCACTTCATGTCTCAGCAACATTTAACATGGTTGACCACTTCCTCTCATGAAACCTTCTCTGAGCTTTTGTAACCCACTATTTCCTGATTTTCTCTTACTTTGCTGGCCTCTCATTCTCAGTTTCCTTAACTGGCTGCTCTTCTTTCTCATCCCAACGCCCGCCTGAATGAGCTGGTTTCCATAGAAATAAATATCACTTTTATGCTGATGACTCCCAAATTTATATTTCTAGTCCAGATTTCTTCAAACTCCAGATTCACATTTCTGACTACCTACTTGACACCTACTTGGTTGCCTTACAGACATTTCAAACTCAACATGTCCTAAACAAAACTCTGAATGCACCCATTTTTATAAATGATATCATCATTTAGCCACTTACTCAAACCAGAAGGCTGAGAATGAGCCAATCCATTAGAAAGTGGGTCTTTCTAATGGTCTACCTTCCAAGTTGATCCATCTATTTTTCATATTCACATCCATCACTTAAATACAGACCATCCACATTTCTAGCCTGGATTACTCCCATCTAAGTACTAACCAGACCCAACCCTGCTTAGTTTCCAAAATCATAAGAAACTGGGGATGTTCAGGGTGGTATGGCATAGACTTTAGCCTAGATTACTACACTAGCCTCCTAACAGGTCCCTTCCTCTCCATTTTGTCCTGCTCCAAATCATTCTCCACCATGCATGAAAAACTTCATATATAAACTGGATCCCATGTCCCATATCTGCTTAAAAATTGTCAGTGGTTTTCCATTGCACATGAAATAAAATCCAAACCCCAAGATCCTGTGCCATTTCACTCCTCCCTATCTCTCCAAACTTTCTTTTGAACTATCCACCAATCCTTCTGATCTTCTTTCAGTTCCTTGAACTCAGCAGGGTCTTTCTAACCTCAAAGAACAAGCTGCTCTTCCTGAATGCCATTCTTCACATGGCTAACTGTTTTTTCCCTTTGCCTTCAGCTTAAATGTCTTTTCCTCAGAAAGTCATTCTTTTATATCACAAAGAGGGTTCCCCTCAGTTACTTTATCTGGGTTCATTTGCTTTTTGTCTGTCTTCTCTACTAAAATGTAAGTTGCATGAAGGCCAGCACCATCTGTGTTGCTCATTAGTGTATCCATAGTACCATGTCCAGTGCCTGGTGCTCAGTACATGCTCAATAAATATTTGTTGAATGAATGGACTTAAGGTGCCATTTTCTAATACATTTTAATAGCATTATAAAGTTCATAATACATTTTTCTAGATAACGCCTGAAAACAAATTCTTCCCTTATCCAAATTTAGTTTAAATGTTATCTTACCTAAACTGAATCTCTCAAAAGCCTCCTGTCTATCTTGAGTGGTTACTGGCTGACCTTCCAAACTTTCCAGCGAACGGAGGTGGAAAATGGTAAACTGGAGATAATGAGGAAGGGTCACAATTGGATTTTCAATTAGAATCAAAGAAGTCAAATCTTGAAGTGATTTCAACTTGCTTACATCTTGTAGCTGAAATGATAAAATATTAGTATTAGGATAGTTTAATTTAAAAATGATAAACATACTTAAAGGAAGTAATAAGTTAAGGAAATTTCTCTTAATATGGCAAGGAATTTATTCATGAAACCAATTATCCAAAAGTAGTGGTGTGAGGGGCGGGACAGAAAGGGAATATATGAGTATTTGTAGAGTATCAGGGTAATATTATACACTTTCCATATACCATTTCCTATGTGACATCTCACAACAACCTAGGATGTAAGTATCATCTTAATTTTACAGATGAAGAAACTGAAGATCAAAAGAGTTGGGTGGGTGTGGCTGGGCACAGTGGCTCATGCCTGTAATCCTAGCACTCTGGATCCTCCAAGGCAGGAGGATCGCTCAAGGTCAGGAGTTTGAAACCAGCCTGAGCAAGAGCGAGATCCCATCTCTACTAAAAATAGAAAGAAATTAATTGGCAAACTAAAAATATATAGAAAAAATTAGCCAGCCACGGTGGCGAATGCCTGTAGTCCCAGCTACTCGGGAGGCCTAGGCAGGAGGATTGCTCAAGCCCAGGAGTTTGAGGTTGCTTTGAGGTTTGTGCCCAGGAGTTTGAGGTTGCTAGGCTGACACCATGGCACTCTAGCCCAGGCAACAAAGTGAGAATGTGTCTCAAAAAAAAAAAAGGTTAGGTGACTTTCCCAAAGCTAAGAGCCTGGAAGTAAATAAAATAGGACTTGAATTCAAGTTTGTGTAACTCTAAACCTGTTGTCTTTTCATTATACTGAATTTAAAAATGAATGGCTATAAAAAGATTTTGATAAATCTTCAGATAACTGAGTTATAATTGATAGTTAAAAGATATAAGGGTATGTAGAGATACTCACATTTTTAAAGTAAGATTCTTATGTTATTCAAAGAGGGACTTTAAACGGTTTAGAAACAGAATTCCAAATAACTTGTACAAATAAAACTTCTCTCCTAAGTGAATATGTATCACTCTTAATTATGCCAATGTCAAATATAGACTAGGTTGAGAACATCGTACAAAATTAGAAATGAATATTTATTTATTGAATGATTTTCCTATTACTCAGCTGACACTGAGTACTACTGGAAGATCAAGTACTTTGAGAAATATTTGTAGCAAATTTTAGATTCTCTTCCCATTATCCCATAAGCTTCAAGAGCTCCAAGGTGATACTGTACAATATGGTATGAGGCTTGGGCTCTGAGGCTCTTGGGTTGTCACAGTAGAGTCACTTTACCAGATCTTTATGAAGATGAAATAAAACAGCATATATACTGTTAATAATATAGTGTTAAATAAATGTTACTTATTATTGGCCTCCACTGGTGAAGGTTTAAGGAATACAGCCTTAGAGTTACTTGGTGTTTTAACATTTTTAAAGCATTTTTACATCTATCACTTCATCTGAGCCACATAATACCCCTGTAAAGGAGGCAGTATAGGAATTAACTTTCTCCAATTTGAATAGTGAGTTTTAGAGGGATTATGGAATTTTCCAAGGACATGGAAGGCAAGTCTAGGCCCATACTTGAAATCACATCTTTCATTTTCTATTCTATAACTGATGTTCTATAAATTATAGCATGATTTTTCCCATTTTAATACAAATTTAAATTAATGTTTACTAAGAAAATACTTATTGAACACCTAATTGTAAATAACATCAGATCATAAATTATATTCCAGAGAAAAATATACATCAATATCCAATTATATGAACTGTGATAATGAAGTTGTTCTACTATAAAAAGCTAGTGATCAGCCTCCTATAACATCTAATATCATAATCAAGATTAATTGATAAATCTGAAAACTTTACTACAAGGTAATATTCTCACCTTTTTTTTTTTTTCGAGACAGAGTTTCACTTTGTTGCCTGGGCTAGAGTGCCATGGCGTCAGCCTACCTCACAGCAATCTCAAACTCCTGGGCTAAAGCAATCCTTCTGCCTCAGCCTCCTGAGTAGCTGGGACTATAGGCATTCGCCACCATGCCTGGCTAATTTTTTCTATATATTTTTAGTTCGCCAATTAATTTCTTTCTATTTTTAGTAGAGATGGGGTCTCGCTCTTGCTCAGGCTGGTTTCAAACTCCTGACCTTGAGAGATCCTCCTGCCTTGGCCTCCCAGAGTGCTAGGATTACAGGCGTGAGCCACTGAGCCGGGCCCCATACAAGGTAATATTGTTAGAAAAAAAAGAACTCGGTTCTAGGCATTCAGTGATCTAGGTCCTGGTACAAGCTGTGACTTTAGATAAGGGACTTAACCTCTCCGAAACTTTACTTGTAAAATGGAATAAGATGATACTAACTCATAGTATTATAAAAGTAATCCCTGTACTATCTCTTTAACAAGAATGTTATAAGGCTCAAATTAAATGATAAATATAAAAATGCTAAGAGATCAGTTCTTAGTTACTGTGGAACCCATGCAAAATGAGGACTGCCTATATATTTAATTATTCTAGAGAATCCTGAGTTAATATCTGAATCTGTTATTTGGTCAAAGGACCAATGACATGATAAAAGAAGAAGTGCCATTTTTACAAAACTTAGATTTTTGAATCTTTTGTTTTTCAACACACCCAAAACTATGAAAAAATTCTTGCTATTCTGAGTAACTTACCGATGATATCTTGTTGCCTTTCAGATTGAGGACCCGCAAAGATTTTAACTTCTTCCCTAACCATACTGGAATATGCTCAATTTCATTTCCTGCAAGGTTTAGCTTTTGCAGATTACACAAATTTTCTATGCCTTCAATTTTGCTGAAAACCAAAAAATAAAATAAAATTTAGTCAGTACAATGATAGATTCCTTCCATTGTATTTTTAGAATAAAGAGCTTTGGTTCCATGTGAAATTCTTTACATAATTATAATTTATCAACTTTTTTTTAAAATGAGAACAAAGAGAAGTAGCTAAAATCAAATTTACCAGAATAGCTAAACTGTCAACCCTACATTATTGTGCCCAGGAATTCTACCCATCTTACTGTCAGATTCAAGACTGATAACACAGAAGAGTGTGTCCATGGCAATCTCACTGACTACTGTGGAGAGTACTAGAAGGTAGCCAGGGAGAGCTGCAAAGTTCGACAGCACAGTGTGCTACAGTCCTGCCCAAGAGATGTCCTTAATTATTCCCTGAAGTCATTACAAAAAGATTAGCTATACCAGCAGGATAGGAGAGGCTATAGAAAAATACTATATTTATGAATATAAGTATTTTAATCAGAATATTTAAATTAATAAAATGTCACCCATATTGATGACTTTTGATTGATAAAATTTTTCCCAAATTACTTCCAATTTAATTCCTTAGTCAATTTTCTATACTGTGCAAATACTTCTAAGCTTCTCTCTATACTGGGCAAATATTTCTACGCTTCTCTATTTTCATTTTTATTTTGCTGAAATTATTTTCATCAGGATTCTTTTTTATACAAATTTTATATTAAGAGTTTGATTCATTAATCAGTTTTTTTCCATTTCATTTTTGTCTTATTAGAACTTCTCTTCCTGTTAGTTATTTTGTTTTATTTTCTTGGCCATCATATTCATCAAAGGGGAAAACATGCAGATATTAAGATTTTCAAGATTTAATTCTTGCATTATTTTGCCTACATCAACTTTTCTATATGCAAATTTAGTCACTGTCAGTTTTATTATGTTTATTTCTCACAGTAATATTTATTAGGAACTTTAAAATATTAGGAACTTTAAAATAACTTCCTAAAATATTAGGAATATTTATTAGAAACAAGATTGGGAGTATAATTCTTATAGCAATGAGCAAAGAACATCAGGATAAAGACACAGGATCAAAATGGGTTAAAATATCTTTGCAATCAAAATGGCATGTTCTGCTTCATGTCAATAATATTTATATAATAAGGCAATGAATCATAGACAATATCTGGGGAAACTTCCTGTTAAAAATAAAATTAAGATAAAATTTGGTGCTCAATGTGTCGCCTTCTTTGATAATGCTACATAAGATACTATTTTGTACTTTAGTAACACTAAAACATAAAGACAGTTATATATGTGAAGGGCTAGATTATCAATGAATAAAGATCAAAATACCTACTGTTTCAAAGGATTCTTTCAGTAATGTGAGTAGCATTCATCTACCTCTCTAGAAAAGAAGACCCTGCAATGCCACATAAAGAAGTATTTACTCACCTGATTTTGTTATATGATAAATTGAGTTCACGTAATTTTAACAGTTTGTCCATCTTCTCAATCTTCCCTATTAGATTATAGCTGAGATTTAGTACTTCAAGTTTAATACATTTTTCCAAATTCTCGATATACTAATTGGAAACAAATGAATAAATACTTTACACAACAGATGCCTTAACATAAAGCACAATATTTAAGTACATGCATCAGGGGCTGTTTTAATCAGTCATCAGAAAATAATAAACCTTACTGCTTACTGGACAACCCCTTGGTGCAGCTCTTCTTGACCAGGAATAGCAACTCCCTTCAAGCCACCAAACTCTCCATGCCCCCCAGTGGATGACAGCACTTCCTACATACTAAGACAATCAAGACTATCCAACAAGAATTCCCCCACTATCTTTCCCTTTGCCTCAACTTTTCCATGACTTCCCCCTCCTCCTCTTTTCCTTTCTTCTAAGAGATAATGCTACAGTTTTAATGTCCTCTCCAAAACTCATGTTGAAATTTAATTGCCACTGTAACAGTGGTTTTTTGTTTTTTAACTAATCCCACTACAGATTATATAACAGTGTTTAAGAGGTTTTTAAAGAGGTAATTATGCCATGAGGGCCTAATAGCTGTCGTGGGAGTTCAGCCTCCTTTTTCTCTCTGTCCCACGTGTGCTTGTGATGCCTTCTACCATGTTATGACACAGCAAGTAGGCTCTCACCAGATGCAGCCCCATGATCCTGGACTTCCCAGCTTCCAGAACTATGAGCCAAAGAAATCTTTTCTGTAGAAATTACCCAGTCTGTGATATTCTGTTATAGCAGCAAAAACACTAGGCTAAGACAGCTTTCTTTTTTTTTAAGTTAAATTAGGTATGTATGCCCTTATATAATCTCATTGACTTCCTCCCCAACATCTTGCATATTCAATCTCTTCCTCCTGCATCTTCCCCTCAGCTGTTTTCTTTTTTTTTCTGTGTGTGTGTGTGTGTGGTTTAAAGAACAGAAATTTATTTTCTCACAGTTCTGATAGTTTGAAGTCCAAAATCAAGATGTTGGCAGGTTTGGTTTTTTCTCTCATCTCAAGTTTAAAAGCAGTCATTTTCCAACAAGTATTCATTATGCACTTATTACATACAAGGTATGGCACCAGGCAATGAACTAGACAATTTGGGGATATTATAGTGAACTAAACAATTTCTCCTTGTTGCATAGATTTTACATTTAATATGCTCAAATTTCTTCTATATAAAATAAATCACCTTGCACTGAACTTGTTTTCCTTTCAGGCCATCATCTTATCTCCCTTATTTGCCAACAATGGTCTAAAAAGAGTTGTCTACATTTGCTTGTTCTACCTTCCATTCACTCCTATTCTACAGGCTGAGCATCACTTATCTGAAATGCTTGGGACCCGAAGTATTTCAAATTTTAGATTTTTTTAGATTTTGGAATACTTGCATTATGCTTACTAGTTGAGCATCCCAAATCCAAAAATCGAAAATCTGAAATGCTCCAATGAGCATTTCCTTTGAGTGTCATGTTACTGCTCAAAAAGTGTTGAATTTTGGAGCACTTCAGATTTTAGATTTTTGGATTAGGAATGTATTGGTAAGGCAACTTGTATTGGTAAGGCAATATATCTTCTATCACACCAATGTATTCAAATGTTCTCTGCAAGATTACCATTCATTCATTCACTCCACAAATATTTATCAAACATGGATTATGAGCCAGGAAATGTTCTAGGTACTGGAAATGAATAGTTAATAAGGAAAGTAAGGTTATCGTTTTCATTCAAGGAGACAGACAACAAAGAAACAAACAAGCAAATAATATTTTCAGACAGTGAACAGTACTGACAAGAAAATAAAGAAAACATTTTGTGACAAAATACAAGGTACCAAAAGGGCAGATTTGCCCATTGTGTTCAGTGCTATAGCACTACTGCCTGGCACATAATGGGTGACTGAAATAAGTATTTGTTGACTGAAAGAATGAGAGAACATGACTCAGGAGAGGGTAACTAACTGTGATTGGGTGGTGAGAGAAGGCCTCACAAAGGAAGTATACTGAGTTGAGACCTTAACAAGAAGCCAGCTGTGTGAACATCTTGGGGCAGAAAATACCAGGCTGACAGAAAAAATCACAGAGGCGCTAAAAGAATGGACTTGGTGGGTTCAAGAAACAGAAGGAAAGATTCTTTAACTGCCAAATCCAAATGACTTCTAAGTTTCCTTTTTATTTGATTATTCTGTGGTATTTTATATCATCCTTTGGCCTCCATTTATCATACTTTTGGATCTTCTCCTGTCCCAATAGCTCCCTCAGCCTTTTTCACTGAGCTGGCCTGTCCCATGCACTCTCTCTGACTCTCCCTCACTATTTCTCCTCTTAAATCTGGGCATTTTTCATACTATGCCCTAAATTCCCAGAGATCAGAGATATTTACCTCTGTATCTACCCCCACAGTTTAACATAACATAAATATAATAACTACACAGTAACTATTTACTAATTTGATATTTCATGTTTGAAACTTTTAAACTCCAGCATGTTTCCTTTTTCATTACAGAAGACCTGAATATTTTCTAGCAAAAATTTCAAACAAAACATAAAAAGCTCTCTTCATCAAGTCCCCATACTCACCCCGCCCCACCCAAATCTCATTGTTCAAAGGTAACCATTGTTAAGAGGCTGGTATATATACATATAGAACCTTCTATTCATTTATGTCCATATATACACATATAGAAAAACAGAATATTTAAAAATAATTTGAGAGTATACTAAATAAAATGTTTCAGAATTTGTTTTTTTCACTGAATGTACTATAGACATTTTCCCACATTAACACAGAATTCTAACTCATTTTTTAAAAAAAACTTCCTAGTATTTCATGGTACCATAATTTATTTATTTAATTCCCTATTGATAAACTTTAATTATTTCTAATTTTTCTATTTAAATAATGCTTAATAAATATTACTCTATTGACATTTTTGTATACATTTGCAAATAATAACAGTAGAATAGACACCACGAGTAGAATTGCTGGGTCAGTGAATATAAACTCAATTGCTGAATCAAAGAATAAACACATTTGAAATTTTGATAAATACTACCAAATCATCTTCTTAAAATGCAGTACCAATTTATATGTCCACTAAAAACATATGAGAATGTCCATTTCCCACATCTTTTTGAATACTGAAATAATCTTTTCTAGTCTTGTCCTTTAGATACAATAGATGGAAAATGGTATCAAACTATTGTTTTGTGAACTAAAAATAAAATCCAAAGCTCTCTGCTTACTGAATAGACCCCTCTTGGCCAAGAGAACCCCAGAAACACCTTAAAACTGAGTTCCCAGCCATGACAGGATGGGAGAGAGAAAGCACTATTGCATGCACATGTTTTCCCTTCATAAATATTCATGACTCTTTCTATAACTTGTTGAATACGTATATTTGATCACCTCGCTCAGTATAAAATCCTGTTCCCTTTGTCTCTTCTTTGAAGCACATGTGCCTGGCTTCTCTGTCTGGGGCTGCTTTCCAGCCTGTTGGAATGGCAGCCCCAAAAGTTGCTACTCTTTATGAGAAATAAAGCTCTCCTGCTTCCAAAGTATAAACCTCATTAATTTTTTTTTTAGTTAACAGTTTTATCTGACATTTCTTTGACATTAGTGAATTGAACACATTTCCATTTTAATATTGGTCATTCAAAGTGCTTTTTGAACTTGCCTGCTCATATCCTTTGCACATTTTCCATTGAGTTGTCTTTCTCTCTCTTACTGAATTATAGGATCTTTATATTGTGTATATATATTGTTACATATGCTGCAAACAATATCTGCAAGTTTGTTACTTTCAACTTTTTAAAAGATATCTTTCATTAAACAATCTTTAAATCTTTTAAATCTTTGTGTAAGCTAAATTTGTCAATATTTTTCTTTGTGGTATTAGGGCTAGGAGGGTCTTTCCCACTCTCAGATGTTATAAATATTCTCATATATTCTTTCCTAATACTCTTGTAGCATTTTGGGGAGTTGATTTTTTGTTTTGCTTTGTTTTCATTTAGCTCTTTACCCTTTTGGAGTTAATCTTTGTGAATAACATGTGGTAGGAATCAAAGTTTTATTTTTTACAATTAAAGAAATTAAGTTGTCTATTACAATGTGTTCATGTTGTATAGTTTATGAATAAACTAATAAACACTTTAGAGCAGGGATTAGCAAACTTTTTCTGTAAAAGGCCAGATAGTAAATATTTTTGGCTTTGTGGCCGTATAGTGTCTGTAGCAACAACTAAGCTCTGCTACTATAGCCATAGACAATATGTAAACAAATGAGGGTAGCTGTGTTCCAATAAAATTTGTTTCTAAAAATAGGTAGCAGGCCCAATATAGCCTGCAAGCTATAGTTTGCCAATCCTTTCCCTACAGAGAGTCAATAATATATACAATATTGGGCAATAGAAAGCTATAATTTGGAGATGTAAAATTTCTGATTTAGAACTTTCACTGGAAACAAGGAAAGGTCTGCTAAAAATTAGATGACATTAGAATCCTAATCTTTGTGGGGTTTTTTTTTTGCAGTTTTAGAGCACAGAAAAATTAAAAACAATATAACTCAGAAATTGTTGGTAACCTACCCTAAATTTCTTGCCACCATCTTTAGAAAGTGAAAGGTTCAGAGATTTTACCAAAGCCAAATTGTCCTGTTTACTAAGTTTTTTAATGAGGGCTTCTGTAATATATCGAACTCCTGCATGTGAATCAGCTCCTGAAATTACAGAAACAAAGCATTATCAGTAAAGGAAGAAATAAATATCACCAAAAAAAATCATTTTGCTGTTATATAACAAAAAAATTTTCTTAAGCCATGCAAATGTAGGGAAAAAAAGCTGCCTATTTCTAATCATATGTTTTAATAATATGTTACTTTATAGCATTCCATAATAATAATGATGATGATTATGGCAACAATTACATACTATAAATATCAGCTGTGGGCCAAGTTTTGTGGTAAATGCTTTAAAAATTTTTCCTTATACAATATACTTTGAGATAGTAATTATTAATATCCTCATTTATTAAAAAAAAATCATTTGTTCAAGATCTTGCAGCTAATATGAGGTGCAAATCCAGGAATTGAACCCAGGCAGATGAATATAAAACTTGTACTTTTAACCATAGGCATCACTGAAGTTTTTGGCAATATTTTCATGTTAGTTTTAAAGAATAAACTGGCACTACTTTGCTGTATTTTTTTTATTCTAAAGTTTAGAAATACTGAAATTCTTCAAAATCCTCTTTTCCTATTTTTTAAAATTTTTTTGTTGCTTTTTTTTTTTTTTTTTTTTTTTTGAGACAGAGTCTCACTTTATTGCCCAGGCTAGAGTGAGTGCCGTGGCATCAGCCTAGCTCACAGCAACCTCAAACTCCTGGGCTCAAGCAATCCTGCTGCCTCAGCCTCCCAAGTAGCTGGGACTACAGGCATGCGCCACCATGCCCGGCTAATTTTTTTCTCTATATATTAGTTGGCCAATTAATTTCTTTCTATTTATAGTAGAGATGGGGTCTCGCTCTTGCTCAGGCTGGTCTCGAACTCCCGAGCTCAAACGATCCGCCCACCTCTGCCTCCCAGAGAGCTAGGATTACAGGCGTGAGCCACCGCGCCCGGCCTTTTGTTGCTTTTTTAAGTAGAGAGTATCTCAACATATTTTATAGAGATAAAGGACTAACTTGATGTATAGCCTACCCTGTCCTATGACCTTCCTGGATATTGCTGTCAAAGACTGATAAAACCATCTGGGCGCAGTGGCTCACGCCTGTAATCCCAGCACATTGGGAGGCAGAGGCTGGAGGATCATTTGAGGCCAGGAGTTTGAGACCAGCCTGGGCAAAATAGAGAGATTCCCGTCTCTACAAAAAAATTAGCCAGACATGGTGGTGAATGCCTGTATTCCAGCCTGGGCAACAGAGCGAGACCTGTCCCTTAAAGAAAAAGACTGTTAAATCTATATTACATTTTATAAAAGTAGCCATAAAAAAAGAAAATTGCCTCTTGATTCTTGCTTTATGAGTCAGAAAAAATCCTGGGTCCAGATCCAGGATGTAGGCCAAAGATTCCCTATGATTGATTGATTATTTATTTATTTATTGCCTCTAAGGTGAGTTGATACAGTTGTGTCCCTATGATTATTTATAACTTAATATTTTTTTTTCTTATTTTAAGACAGTCTTACTCTGTTGCTGGGCTAGAGTGCAGTGGCATCATCATAGCTTACTGCAACCTCAAATTCCTATGCTCAAGCCTTCCTCCCACCTTAGCCTCCCAAGTAGCTGGGACTACAGGCGTGTGCCACCCAGCTAACTATTTTTTAAAGTTTTTGTCTCACTGTTGCCTAGGCTGGTCTTAAATTCCTGGCCTCAAGCAATCCTCCTGCCTAGGCCTCCCAAAGTGCTAGGATTACAGGTGTTAGCCACCATGCCCAGCATTTATAAGTTAATATTAAATTTATATTATTTATAAGTTAATATTAAATTTATTTTTGTTCAAAATAAAATGATTTTTTTCTTCAACTTGGTCTGTTCTAGACTAATATTCTAAAACATTAATCAAATTAGAAATAACAATGTACTAACTGGTAGCAAAGATATAGTATAAATTCAATGCTTTCAATGATAATTAATAGAAACTGGTGAGATATGCAGGTCAATAGAGTTTGATGACTGTTATTTCATGACTTAGCAAAGGATAACATACTTTTTTGTTTTTTTTGAGACAGAGTCTCACTTTGTTGCCCGGGCTAGAATGCCATGGCATCAGCCTAGCTCACAGCAACCTCATCCTCCTGGGCTCAAGCAATCCTTCTGCCTCAGCCTCCCCAGTGGCTGGGACTACAGGCATGTGCCACCATGCCCGGCTAATTTTTTAAATATATTTTTAGCTGTCCAAGTAATTTCTTTCTATTTTTAGTAGAGATGGGGTCTCGCTCTTGCTCAGGCTGTTCTCGAACTCCTGAGCTCAAATGATCCACCCGCCTTGGCCTCGCAGAGTGCTTTGAGAACAGATTTCTAGACTAACAGAATGCTTTTAAGAAAAAAATTAAAATGTTGGTAGAACATATGCATGTCCCATATATGGAAATCAATCCATTCATACATAAGCAGTTTGCTAATAAGCAGACTGGCATAGCCGAAGTGTGGATAACATTTTCATATTGAATTAAGGCACTCCATGGCAAACTTTGGGTATGAGCTTTAAGGCACTCTCCTACCACAGGAAATAAAGCTTCCTCTTTCTGGAAATTCCCCTCTCCAAACCCTTTCAGACATCTTCACTCAGAAGCCTCAGTCCTCCCACTCTCCTTATACAATTTCTGACAATAACAACAACAGATCAAGTTAGTACCAGAATAGATATATTTGGGCCAAAAATATAAGCTCAAAATTTTCTATCTCTACTTAAGAGTATGTAGTCAAATTCTTAGATTAAAAAAGTGGTACCTTTATGGTCTTGGTAGTCCAAAGGCATATTGTTTTCATCTGTAATTTCAACTTGCTCACACCACTGTCCTCCGGAATGAAAAGGCAAGGTCTCTGATCCAATTAAAGGTGAAAGTGACCTGGATCTCATATTGGAATTAAGAGACAATGGACTAGGAGAGTGAGATGATAGTGGCACTTTTGCTTTGGAGAATATTTTTTGTTGAGGACCTTTCTTCATTGCAAGAGTTAAGCCAGGTGTCCATCAACACCTGTAAGAGTTTTCAGTATATTCAACAGGTTAATTTTTTAAGAGCTATCAAAACTATTAAATTAATTTATTTCTAGAGCTTTCAAAATTACAAAGTTATAAACTCAGAGGCTATAGTTACTAGCTAGGACCCATGCTACTCCAAGATAATGGAGCAGACATTATTTCAAACATCAGTGATCACTTTGATAGAGGGAAGAGACCTCCAAAAGGTTTAGTGTTGGCACATGCTCTAACCAAAAGTGTTACTTATTATTTCTCTTCTCAGTTTATTGGACCAAACTAGTCACAAGGCCCCTTCCACATACATAAGGGGGTCCTACAATGCAGGCAGCTGGACTATTTGGCAAACAGCAGTATTTAATAATACTGATAAGCACTCTCTCCTTTCTGAAACAATTTTTTCCCTTGGCTCCTGGGACACCACACTCTCCTGGTGTCCTCCGCCTGGCTACTTCTGGCCTCCTTTGCTGGCTTTTGTTCTTCTATGCAGCCTAATTTAAATGTCAGAGCTCCTCAAAGCTTCCCTCTAGTCTCTCTCTTATCTCATCTTGGACAATCTAATATACAACCATGGCTCCCAATGCTAGGTATATATTGATATTTATATCTTCAATCCAACCTTTCTCTGAGTTCCAGACTCCTATTCCCAACTGTCTACTTGATATCTCATTGGCATACTAAACTCAGTCCAAATTGAATTTATCATTTATCTTTTTCCTCTCCTCACTCTCCTGTTCCTCCCAGTGTTCCCTAACTAGTGAATGATGCTTATTAGAATAAGCCAGAAATCTGGGAGTCATTCTTGACACCTCCCTCTTCCCTTTCCCCATACCCAATCACTAAGTCCTGTTAATTCTAACTCCCAATACCTCCCAAATTAGTCTACTTCTTTCCATCTCCACTCTCATTCACTCTAATCCAAGCCCTCACTAAACTACTATATAGCTTCTAACTGGTCTGTCTACAAGCTCTTTTGGCACCTTCTTCCATTATTACACTGCAGCCAGACAGATAGCCAAAGTGATCTATTTAAAAAGTAAATCTAGTGGACTGTGAAGAATGGAATATTTATCATGACCTACAAGGTCCCCCATGATCTGGCCCTGTCTCTCTAGACAACCTCTGTCATTCATTCCCTCAACTGTGGGCTCCAGTCACAATAACCTCCACACATAATTCCCTCTGCCTCAAATGCTTGATCCCATTCTTTTTATCATATTAATTCTTAGTCTTTCTTCAGAAACCAGCTCAACTGTTGCTTCCTCAGGAAAGCCTCTGGTATAGGGCAAAGTGAAGTCCCAGTTTTATTCCCTCAATCAATTTGTATTTTTTTCTTGAATAATCAGAGTTTGCAATTATACATTTATATGATTTTTTCTTAACATTTGTCTCCCCTCTGAACTGTAAGCCCCATAAGAGCTTCTCTGTTTTGTTTACTATTGTTCCCCAAGTTTAGCATGGTGCAGGGCACCTAGAAGGAACTCAATAAATATTGGTTGAATGCATAGAGTTATCTTCTACTCATCTCTCTTCTTTACCCACCAAGGTATTGATTCTATCTCAGAAATATTTGGAAATTCATTTGTACCCATCTTCATAGCTACTGCCCTAGATCAAACATTTATCATCTCTTGCTTAGACTATTATGATACTCTCTGAACCATCTTCCTTCTAATTCTCCTTTGCCTTACCCTCAATTCATCCTCCACCTTTGACCCACTTACATCATAAAAACAAAAGTTGTCTGATGGTTCCCATTGCCTATAAATCTAAACATTTCACAATCTGGCCCTAACATTCTGGCCTAATCTCTTACCCTTACCCACCATGTACCCTACACTAGTCATCTTTTTATCATTACCTGAATACATCATGGGTTTTTGCTCATGAAATTCCCTCTCCTTAAAATGGCATCCTCTTCTTTCTGTCTACCAGCTAAAATGTCACTTTATTTGTGAAGACTTTCCAGAAATCTAATTCCTTCAGGTAGAACCAATCCTCCCTGTTTATCACATTGAATATACTTCTACCAAAGAACTTATCCTACTATATATTTTTTGCTTGCCCAGAATGTAATATCCACAAGTGGAACAATAATGTCTAAATTTCCAGCATCTCAATGGTATAGGTCTTGAATACATCTAACATGCTACAACTAGAATTAAATCTGTTTAGAAACCATACTCTCAAAGTGTGCTCTTTCATGCATACTCTCTGTATGTATATGTGTTTTTAATGCAACATATCATATATAAGGCATACAAATCATAAGTGTTATAACTCTGTGGTTTTCCATATAGTGAACATAAGCTATGTAACCAGCATCTGGATCAAGAAACAAAATATGACCAGAACCCCAGAAGCCCTCACATGCTCCCTTAGTACTAACCCCCACATGTGGGTAATCACTATCCTGTCTTCCAAAAGAGATTTTTGAACTTTACATAAATGAAATCATACAATATCTTTTATATCTGCTTTTTTTTGTTAAATATTATTTTCCTGAAATTCATTCATGTTTGTCTCATGCTAAAGACGTCTGACCACTTCAAACTCTGGTTCCTACTATTGCGTGCCCACCAAATCAATTTTATGGATGTGTAGGTCTTCCAGAAGGAACTAAAGCATTTATGTATGAAAGGGACCTTGGTCAAATTCCTTTATTTTTCATATAAAAATATTTCTTTTCTTATATGAAAGAATGGTGCAGCTCATAACCATTAAGGTTCAGAATAACAAATGACTTGATTAGTCACAGTGCTAGCAATAGTAATGATGAGAATAAGTTTTCCCTCTCCCAACCTAATTTGTAAGTCAAATCATATACTAATCTAGTGGAATATAAACTCCGTGAAAGCAGGGATATTGTTCACTGATGTATTCCAGGCCTAGAACAGAGCCTAGAAAATTGTAAATAATTAATATTAAATGAATTAGTCATAAAGAACATGGAACTTATAAAATACTCTTTGGTACTTCAACAAAAAGATATCTTCACGAGCAATATTAGTCATCTATAGCCCTAATTAGCAAGGTAATGTGTATGCAAAAAATATTTTTATGATATATGGTTGCTCTTATAAGTACATTAATCAAAAAACAGTGTAAAAATTATAAATTTGACAGACTTTTAGACTTATAAGATGTATAGATTTTGAACAAGGCTGCATTAACAATGATCTTATCTTTGCTCAATATCTGAATTTCTCCTACTCTCACTGCTAAAAACGTGAAGATAAAACAGATTATATTTTAGAACAAAATTTAGTAAAATAAGATTAAAACCTTATTTAGTGAAATAAGGTTAAAGTAATTTTCAATCCAAGGATTTGGGGTAGCTCTAGTCTTAATACTACATAAACTGGTATTAGAAAGGACTGCTGTAAAGGAATGATGTGTACACATCTTTATATATGTGATATTGTGAAATATATACAGTCATGCACCACATAAAGATGTTTATATCAACAATGGACCACATATGTGATAGTGGTCCCATAAGCTTATAATGGAGCTGAAAAATTCCTATGCCCTAGTGACATTGTAGATGTCTTAATGTGGTAGTATAATACATCACTCATGTGTTTGTGGTGATGCTGTTGTAAACAAACCTATTGTGCTGCAAGTCATATACAAGTCTAGCACACACAATTATGTAGAGTACATAATACTTGATAACAAATGATCATGTTACTGGTTTATGTATTTACTATACTATTATTTTTAGTTTAGAGCAGTGGTCCCCAACCTTTTTGGCACCAGGGACTAGTTTCATGGAAGACAATTTTTCCCCAGCTTAGGGGAGCTGAAAGGAGGGGAGTATGGTTTCGGGATGATTCAAGTATATTACATTTATTGTGCATTTTATTTCTATTATTATTACATTGTCACTTGCCACTCACTGATAGGGTTTTGATATGAGTCTGTAAGCAATTGATTTATTATAGTCTCTGTTCAGTCAAACCTCTCTGCTAATGATAATCTGTATTTGCAGCTGCTCACCAGTGCTAGTACCACTGCCTCAGCTCGACCTCAGATCATCAGGCATTAGATTCTCATAAGGAGTACGCAACCTAGATCCCTTGCATGCACGGTTTACAGTAGGGTTCATGCAGTTAAGAGAATCTAATGCTGCCGCTGATCCTGTAGGAGGCAGAGCTCAGATGGTGATGCAAGTGATGGGAGCAGCTGTAAATACAGAAGAAGCTTCACTTGCTTGCCCACTGCTCACTTCCTGCTGTGTGGCCCAGTTCCTAACAGGCCATGGACTGGTACTGGTCTGAGGCCCGGGAGTTGGGGACCGCAGGTTGAGTATAGTCCTTATACTTATTTTTAAAAATTAACTGTAAAACAGGCTCAGGCAGGAAATATTCTAAAAGATAGTATTCTAAAAGATGGAATTGTTATCATGGGAGATGACAGCTAGATGTGTGTTAATGCCCCTGAAGACATTCCAGTAGGATAAGATACAAAAGTAGAAGACAGTAATACTGATGATGCTGACCTAGGCTAATGTGTTTTTCTTAGTTTTTAACAAAAAAGTCTGGAAAAAAATTAAAATCTTAAAAACAGAAAAAACCTTGTAGAATAAGGATATAAAGAAATTATTTTTGTATAGTTTTTCAATGTGTTTATGTTTTAAGATAAGTTATTACAAAAGAGTCAAAAAGTTAAAAAAATTAAAAAGTTTATTATAAAATTAAAAAGTTACAAGAGGCTAAGGTTAATTTGTTATTGAAGAAAAAAATATTTTTTATAAATTCAGTGTACCCTAAGTATATAGTATTTATAAAGTCTACAGCAGTGTTCAGTAATGTCCCAGGCCTTTACATTCACTTACCACCCACTCACTATCTGGAAAAGCAACTTCTAGTCTGCAAGCTCCATTCATGGTAGGTGCCCTATACGGCTGTACCATTTCCTATCTTTTATGCCTCATTTTCACTGTACTTTTTGTATGTTTAGATACACAAATACTTACTATTGTATAACAACTGCCTATAATATTCAGTACAGTAACAGGCTGTACAGGTTTGTAGCCTAGGAACAATGGGCTATACTACACAGCCTAGGTGTGTGGTAGGCTATGCTATTTAGGTTTGTGTAAGTAGCTCTTTGTTTGCACATGGATGAAATTGCCTAACAATGCGTGTTTCAGAGTGTATCCTGTTGTTAAGGGACAAATGACTGTGTGTTAAATTAAATTAAATTGGACCTGAGGGTGCCTCTACTTTCAGTCTAGCGATGAACTGCAACCAATCTTAGTATGTAATAAATTATAACCAAACTTGTTGGTTTGGTAAACTAACTGAAAAGCCAATCACAACAGCTGAGCTTCAGTCAATCACAGTCAACTGATCTGGCCATGTTCAAATAAGGCAAACCCAGCTGTAACCAAGCACGCTGTTTCTGTACCTCACTTCCCTTTTCTATCTATAAATGCTGCCTGACCACACTGCAGAATGGAGCTCTCTGCACTTCTGTTTCTGAGGCCTGCCCAATTTGTGAATTGCTCTTTGCTCAATTAAATTCTGTTAAATGTAATTTGTTGAAAAGTTTTTCTTTTGTCTTCCTCCTGTTTCCTATCACATATCTCTTAAAACCTCTGGGATCTCCAAAGTGATAAGTGTCTAATACTAATAAGTGCTAATAATATAACTAATGACTCCCTAGATAGTCTCAGGATAGGGGGGCGGGTCACCAAAATAGGGGCTAAAGGTTCTTTTGATCACCAATGGCCAATAATCAATCATACCTATATAATAAAGCCTCCATAAAACCCCCCAAAACAGGGTCCAGAGAGTTTCCTGATAGCTGAAGACATGGCAGTGCCTTGAGGATAGCATGCAAGAAAGAGCATGAAAGCTTCATGTCCCTGCCTACATATCTTGCCCTATACAACTCTTCCATCTGGCTGTTCATCTGCATCCTTTATTATATCTTTTATTAACAAACTGGTGAATGTAAGCAAAGTGTTTCCCTGAGTTCTGAGCCACTCTAGCAAATTAATCGAACATAGGGAGGGGGTAGTGGGAGCCCGAATTTATAGCTGGTTGGTCAGAGGTGTAGGTGACAATCTACTACTTGTGATAGGTGTCTGAAGTGGTGGCAGTTGACTGGGACTGACTCCTTAACCTGTGAAATCTGATGCTATCTCTAGGTAGATAGTTTCAAAATTGAATTGAATAAGAGGACACACAGCTGGTGTCTACTGAGGAAGTGCTCGGTGTGTGGGGAAATAATCCCCACACATCTGGTGTCAGAAGTATTACATGGTATGAGAATAGGAAAAACACTTTGGGTTTTTCCTATTTCTATTAATATGTAATATACCTTCACAGGGATTATTATATAGGTATTATTATATAGGCTGGGATTATGAAGAAACTTATTTTTTAAATGGTTGGAGCTGTTGGAACTCAGAAAAATGATACCACAAAGTGAAGGCCTCAGAAACAAAGTGAGCCTTCTTCTCTGACCTTCTTCTGCCCTCCAGTCTCTAGCCCCTCATTCTCCCAGGAGGCAAGACATGGAAACTAGAATCCCTCTTCCCCAAGGCAGGTTATAGAAACCAAAACCCCTTTTCCTCAAAGACAGCCATAAAACCTAAAAATATTATTCTACCCCCTATTATTTTTATTAATAATATTATTAATATTATTCTACCCCCACTGCCTTTCTGTGTAACAGCTGGCCATAAAGAAACTAAGACCTCTATTCCATAGGGGTCCTACTCCATAGCCAGGAGAAAGAAATGCTATATGGTGAGGCCAGGAAAAATCTGAACAGACAAGCCTTGCTGAGTGTACTCACTTAGTCTACTAGCATTAGATCATACCCTTTTTATCCAATCATATTTCCACTTGGCTGTCCATAATGGATCCTAAGCATAAAATGGAGAGCTTTCTCTGTATCTTTGGGTCTTCATTCTTTGGCACCCATGTCACATAAAACTATGATCGAATAAATTTGTTATGCTTTTCTCTTGTTAACCTGTTATAGGGGTAGCAGGCATGACCTTAATGATGTGAAGTAGAGGTATCATCCCCTTTCTATATCTACAGAGCACATACAGTATAACGGTGAGCTTCTATTACTATATTCAACAATTAACCAGCATTTAGCAGATATAATACCCTTCAATGACCATATAGTCATTCTAGGAATGCCAATTTTGTTCAAAACATTTGTGGAATTCCTCTTTGGGTCCCACTTTCAGAATTAATTTACAAGTCTTAGAAGAAAATCAGGCCCATCACTTCAGCTACACTTTGTTTTTTTATTTTCCCAATTTGATCACTAACCTTTTTCAGTTTCAGCAAACTTGACTCCAAATGAATCTGGCTACTTCCCAAAATTTAATCCTCTCTGAAAAGATGATATGAAGTTAATTCTAAAGAATATAATACTAGTGGCTAATATTTACCGAAGGCTTACCATGTACCAAATATTGTGAGATTTAGTTGGTCACAGGGTGTGCCAGTTGTCCCAGCTATTCGGGAGGCTGAGGCAGGAGGATCACTTAAGCCCAGGAGTTTGATTTGCTATGATTACACCTGTGAATAGCCACTGTACTCCAGCCTGGGCAACATAGGCAGATCTGTATCTAAAAAAACCAAACAAACAAATATTTGTCATAAGCTCTTTACATGCATCATATTGAAAGAATTTAATACAACTCTATGAGATAGGTGTTGTTATTTCCTATTTTATAGATGAAGATGTTAAATTGTTTGTTCAGAGTTCCTTAATTGGTTAGGGCAAAACTTGAATCCTGATCTAATTCCAAAATTCATGTTTTCATTATCATGTCATATAGCTGACTGAGTTTCCTGGTGTCCTGATTATGTTTGCTTTGTTCTCTAGGGCCTAGCATGATATGTTACACAAAACAGACCATAAATAAATGCCACTAAATGATTTGGATTAGTCAGTGACATACCCTATAAAAACAATTCCTGAAGGAAAACCAGAAAATACAAAGATAGGATCACTGAAATCATGTTCTGGCCTCTTAAGGTGTCTAGTGTGAAGAAAATAAAACTCTGCCAATTATTTGTTTTTAAAAAGTCAATTATTAATTCACAGACATACATTACAATATGGCCAACTGCTTTGTTCCAATATCCTAGCATCACTACAGGTTGACCATCCCAAATCCAAAATTCTGAAATATTTAATTATAAATATAAAAAATACAAATGCAGATAAGTACATTGAAATTATTTCAAAATCTGAAAAAATTCCAAAATCCAAAACACTTCTGGTACCAAGTATTTCAATAGGGGATAATCAACTTGTAGGATTTTTTTTTTTGTTTTGTTTTGTTTTTTTTAAGACAGAGTCTGGCTCTGTTGCCCAGGCTAGAATGCCATGGCATCAGCCTAGCTCACAGCAACCTCAAACTCCTGGGCTCAAGCAATCCTTCTGCTTCAGCCTTCCTAGTGGCTGGGACTACAGGCATATACCACCATGCCTGGCTTATTTTTTCTATAAATATTTTTAGTTGTCCAACTTGTACTTTAAATTGCTAACTTAAATGTGTCTTTAGTTTTTTTCATTTCCTCATATTAAACTATCCACATGGGTCAGAAAAACTGCCCCCCCCCATGTCACATAACTGCTACTTATGCCATTACCACAAACAGGACTTTTGGTCCTAATTTCAAAAATGTGGTAAACAATTTTTGTGTCTTCTATCACACCATTCTGTCATGGAAAAAAAGTCTCTTAGTAAACTGTGATATTGTAAAATATATATTTAGTCTTAGTTCCTTTTCTTGGCATATAACTCCTAAATCCTTGATGACTGGTGTCTTTTTGTATGCTAATGAGTTGACTGACTTGCCACCTCTCACTGATTAGAGGGTTGGGACTTTCAACCCCACTCCCCAAACCTCTGAGAAGAGGAGAGGGGCTGGAGGTTGAGTTGATCACCAATGGTCAATGATGTAATCAATCATGCCTACATAATGAAATTTCCCTAAAAACCCAAAAAGGCTGGGTTTGGGGATAGGTGAACACATGGAGGTTCCTGGAGGGCAATCTGCCCAGAGAGGGCATAGAAGCCCCATGCCCCTTCCACTTGCCTTGCCCTATGCATCTTCTCATCTGTATTCTTTGTAATATTTATTATAAACCAGTACCCATAAGTAAGAGTCCCCTGAGTTCTGTGAGCTGCTCTAGCAAATTAACCAAACCCAAGGAGGGGGTTATGGGATCGCCAATTTATAGCCAGTCAGTAAGAAGTACAGGTAAAACAACCTGGGGCTTGCAATTGGCAGGGGGCAGCCTTGTGAGACT
Source organism: Mirza zaza (assembly GCA_008750895.1). Taxonomy (NCBI): domain Eukaryota; kingdom Metazoa; phylum Chordata; class Mammalia; order Primates; family Cheirogaleidae; genus Mirza; species Mirza zaza. Next base: position 7,476 of record VSMD01001392.1, on the reverse strand, counting down.
GAGCCCTCAACCTATGGGATCTGATCTATCTGATATCTCCAGATAGATAGTATCAGACTGAACTGGATTAGAGGACACCCAGCTAGTGTCTACCACTGCAGAACTGATTGCTTACTTGACATGTGGGGGGAAAAGCCTATAGAATTGAGAGTATAGTGGGAGAAACTGAGTTTGTTTAATCCTGTATTCTCAGAGTAACACTATTGATTCTGTGCTAAACTGTACTGATGGTTTCCTTCTAAATAAGATTAATATTCTCAAATTTGAGAACAGCTAAGAGGAATGTGCTTACAAAGGTAAAATTTTATTCACTCCTGAATTAAATGAATTAATGGATGATATACACTATAGCACGTAGTTTTCATAAAAGCAAGAAATTTAAAAAACAAAAGAGAGGAGGACAGGGTGGGCACAGTCTCACTTTTATATATCCTTCTCTACCTCTAGCATGATAGAAGATTATAAAATTGGAATATTATTGTGTGCTACATGCTATAGAGATATGCTTTGTATTTTTAAAAATTTCTTGGTTTTTAAAAAAGCATTCCATATTTTTATGCAATGCAATTATTTTATATCCTGTATCTTAGAATTCTCTCCAAATTCTCAAAGTACTGAACCATTCAGAATTCCTCTCACGTCATCCTAATGACCAAGACCCTTTGTGCCTCACTTGATGATCTTGAGGTCCTCTGTCACCTCTCCTGATTAGTAAAACTCAGGCTTACTCATTCATAGATTTTAAAAAACAATTAGAATGGATTCCAGAAATCTAGATCAACTCTTTTGTTTTATGAATATAATGTGAAAGATTAAGTGAGGGTTCCAAAGGAACAATGCATTCTCAAATCCCCTTCCTGGGTTGCCATAGCTCCTGTAAAGCCTGGACACTGACACAACAGATACATGAATTCTATCTCATAGAATATAACTCAGGGAACTAGGCTTAGGGATTTAATGTTTAAAAATGGCTGGCATTATTTCAGAGACTATTGCTTAGAGGTGGTAAATCCTGAATTACAATTTTAAGGGAGAGATGAGAATATAGTTTGACCCTAGGATGTTGTTTGCAATCACATGAACAAAGACCAAGCAATGGAAAAAACACAGCAGAGAGGTAGTGCCAGAGTGACTAGAAGTGCAAGATAAAGAGAAAACAAAGAAAACAAGTCCAGAGTTGGAATTATATTTTAAAGGCCCAGAAGGGTAGTCTGCAAAGGAAGAGAAAGCCATTGGAATGATGTAATAATCAGAATCATATGGCAATAAAACACTATCTAGTCTGCTACCCATAAACCCAGATACTTGCCCTGATCTCAAAATCCTGTCCATCACAGCTCAGTAGAGATTGCAAATTCCACCTCTAAACAGCTATCCTAACATTCCTAACTTCTCATCTTCTCTATCTCCAAATGAGGCAGACCCCAATAATCCCAAAACCTCTGTCTCTCTACATACCAGCCTAATATGCAATACCCATCCCCATTTGTTAACCCCCATATTTCTCTACACACTACATCCTTTAGGGTCTTAGTACTTTCCCTCCAATTCTACTTCATCCCATACCCTCTGACCTATTCAAATACTTTTGCTATTTTTTTTTAAATACTCTTACTCTTTAACCTTCTTGAGTCCTTCAAAATATCCTGATTCCCATTCCTCTTCAAAGTTTCCAGCCACTTTTCTTTCCAAAACTAACTTGTGCGTCCTGTACTGCCTACCTCTGCCTCCCATCCTTCTCCATTAGACTCTGATTACCAATTTTTCCCACAAATTCTATCCTAGTTCCCTAACACCGTATTAGTCCCCCCCATTTCTCTATGGTTCTTTCCAGTACCCTGCCTCAACACTTCTATATTCATCCAGACTTCCCAAACTGCCCATCTTCCTTCATCCCAGAAAACACCCTGACATCCTAGTGCATTCCAAAAACTCTGCCCTCCAATATTCCTGTTCCCAAACAAAATATTCAAACTTCTACCCATTCCTCTTCATCCCAATGGAACTGCCTACTTAGTTGCCTTTCCATCCTAACACCCTGGCCCTGTGTTATACATCCTATTAACAGCCTGATTTTCCCTCTGCCATCTCTCTCATTCCACTGAGATACCCTAAAACCCAAGTTTCTTATCCCTTTCTATTAATTATTTATTCAATTTTATTGGGCAACTTTTATGTGCCAAGAACTGAGCTAGGCTCTAAGAATACAGTGCTGAGAAGGCAGGGTTTCTACATTTAAGATGCACTACAGGATTATATCACCCTATCACACATGGTATTTACACCAAGTAGTCTCCTTTATAACATTTACAACAATTGAAAATAATTATTTGTGAAACTACTTATTTCCTATTTCTCCTTATAGACTATAAGCTGCAAGAAAGCACGGACTCTATTTGTCTGTTGTTCTGCAGATAATAAATATTTATTGACTGAAGGACTGTGCTAAATACTCTAAAGACATTACCGAATTTAAATCCTCACAGATGCTGTATAAAATCAGAATTTATTAATCTCATTTACAAGTGGCAGTGTATCATTAACAATTAAGAGCTTCGATTCTGGAGCTAGCCAGTCAGAGTTCAAATCCCAATTTTTCCACATACTGTGTGACATCAGGCCAATTACTTAATCTCTCTGGTCCTCGGGGCTATCGCTTTTTAAAATGGGGATGATAACGTCATACAAGTTATTTTAAATTCTAAATGAGTTAATACATGGAAAGTACTTAGAACTGTTTCCGATACACAGTGAGCACTGAAAAGGTGATTAACTATGATTTTTACAAGTGAGGAAACATATGCTCAGGAAGGTTAAGGAACATGCCCAGAGTCACAGAGCTAGTTAATTAACACAAGGTGGTAGAACAGAGACTCTCAAGTCTCTGTTCTACCATGAACCTAAGTTTGGCTTCAAAATTCACTGTTGACTGTTCCTTAACCATTATACAACAAAGTATTTGCTCTTCTCAACCTTTTAGCATCTCGTCCCAACATCCTAACTCTGATCTTTCTCCTTGTACCGTATTCCATCTGACACCAAGACACCGGTCAGGACAGCCAAACGCGGTCCTTTACCCCGGTGGTTCCGCACAGACACCTGGCACACCTCAGCCCCTCCCTGCCCTTCAGGTGTCGGGCCCAGCAGCCCCTCCCTCCTCAGGTGGTGGGACCCCCATCCTTCTCAGGGCCGCACCCAACTTCCCCGCCCCACACTGTCTCTCCATCCCCAGTCGCCCCCGCCATCCCCACGCCTCCTCATCCAAACCTCCCTCCACCCACCTCCCCACGCCCGTTCCGGGCCCTCCCATCCTTCCCATCCAATCCCGATCCCCACACACACGCCCCCGCCCCGAATCCATCTCGAGCCGGCCCACCCCACGCTAGCTCCAGGCCTTTCCGCCTGTGCCGCCGGCCCCTACCACTCGGTCCGGACGCCGGAGGACGGTCTCGACCAGGTCTGGCACTTCACCGCCTACGAGTCCGGCCGAGCAGCCCCGCGAGACGAGGCGGAGCGAGAGACGCGCGGGTCCTTCCCTTCAGGCGCCCGGCGTCTCGGCGGCCATCTTGTTATGTTGTGCCGGTTGCCGAGGGCCGGCGCGCGCGTGGGCGGGGCCTGTCTCAGCCACGCCCGTCCCCCGGAGCCGTTGGGAGGGGCGCGGAGGAGCTTCCCGCCAATTTTGCCGCCTCAGCCGCTGGCGCGCGAGGGCGCGGGGAGGCTTGGGCTAGAAGCTTCCTGTTGCTCGAGCCCGGCGGGCCGCGACGCCCTTGCCCTAGAGTGGCGATGCTGGGGAGGTCGCGTATGCCAGAGGTGAGATTTCTTGCGGCAGCCGCTCTTAAGGCCATTTCCCTTCGCTGAGGCGAAGCTGCAGACGCCTCGCTAGGAGACTCTGACAGGCTCCTCCAGGGCTGGGAGGGAGGACGAACTGCGGGGCAGACGCGGCCCTGTCACAGGCTTCCTCCACTTCCGATGCTCACCGCTGGCCTGGAGCCCGTGCACCTTGCACCGCGCCTCTTCTTGCACTGCTGCTTCTGAGGCAGATTCTCGCAAGGGACCGAACAGACCAGGCATGGATGAACCTCACTGCGGACGCAGCTTGGGATCGGCTGCCACCCGAGGTTTAGGGAGCAAGACCAGGCTGAAAATCCCCGGCAGAGGATTTTCCTCGGGTTGGTACGGGGACGCTAAAGCGAGAAGCATTTGCAGACTTCACCTGGGGCTTCCCCATAAGTGCTGCGTTCACTACATGCATTAAACCCATGTTTTAAGAGAATTTAGCAGAGTCTGCTGGATGCTAGAGAAATACGGTGACTTTTTTGGGTTTTTTTGAGACAGAGTCTCACTCGGTTGCCCCGGCTAGAGTGCTGTGGCGCCAGCCTCACTCACAGCAACCTCAAACTCCTGGGCTCAAGCGATTCTCCTGCCTCAGCCTCCTGAGTAGCTAGGACTACAGGCATGCGCCACCATGCCCGGCTAATTTTTTCTATTTTTGTTAGAGATGGGGTCGCTCTTGCTCAGGCTGGTCTCCAACTCCTGAGCTCAAACAATCCTACCGCCTCGGCTTCCCAGAGTGCTAGGATTACAGGCGTGAGCCACTGCGCCGGCCTACAGTGACTTTTTAAAAGCATTATCACCAGGGACACCTTTCACACCAGCCTCCCATTTCCAAAGTATAACTTGGACTGTGTTACCGTCAGAGGCTGCACTATCTCCAGAAATCAACACTGTTTTAGAAATTCTCTCAGTGCCCCAGTTTCCTCACCGAAGTACTCATACCTACTTCCTACAATCGTCCTGATAATAAGTTAAAGCACGTGAAAGAATTTAGAACAGTGCCCGGCCCAAAGTAAGTTCTTAATATGTCGTAGTTATTTTATTATTAGGCAAAGGTTTCTGAGAAGAAGTCATGTTTCATCCTAGGCCCAAAAGAAAAGAATTTAGTCAAGGAGTAGGGAGGTGGGTAAGAATTTGCTTGGCAAAGAGAACAACTTGTGCAAGTCCCAGAAGGGGAGGAAAGAGCTTGGCAATGTGCTGGATATTAAGTAATTCAGTGTGGCTGGAACAAAACATAAGTAGTATGGATACATTAAATAGTTCAGTATGGCTCCTGCAAAAATCTGGGGTGGAGAAGTTAAAGGAAAAGGGACTTATAAATGTCATTAGACACTTCCTTTTTGCTTAAGGCAGAGATGGCTTCACCACAGGAAATCCAGGTGACTTCCAACAAGGGACACCATTCTCATTCACATTTATGTGAATGATGCTCCCCCCTTCCCCCAACCTTGTTTATGCAACACAGAAGGAATCCCTTGGAGTTGAAAGCCAGAATTCCTGAAAAGCTCCACTGAAAATTAAAAGAAGATTGTATCCATTTTTAATGGAAGTTCAGATGATACTTATTAGCTGGAAATGTGACACTCATTATTTCCTTTTTCTATTCCACCAGAGACTTGGATTTATTGTGTCACCTCGTAACTATGCCCCTCAAAGTCTGTAATGCTATTCAGGTGGGATCCGTTGTCAAGTCATGGTGTGCTAGTGTATGTAGTTCATTATCAATTTTATTAGAAGTCATCCAAAATACAAAGTCCAGAGGATGGTGCAAAACACTTATTTTTCCCTTGTGAAGCTCAGTCCATATCCAGTGAGCCTTGGATGGCATTCTAAAGTCCCTTGTTGCCTGGTTTCCTCCCTCATACAGATCCAGTACCCTCCACTGGTGTCTAGCTTGGTCTCTAAGGCAGCTCAGACCTTAGAGACTTCAAAAGAGAGAGCTTTTTCTAATTAATTTGAGTATTAATTGTCTCTATTAGCATGCTAAAAGAACCTCCCTCCCCAAAGCAGGAGTGAGGATAGAAAAGAGTGGGGACAGCTCTTTCATTCCACACTATTTTGTACTTATCCAACAATATGAAGAAGTTGTCATTCTTCTGAGTTGCATTTACAATACAAATATCAGCCATGGCAGAGTGACCTAGCTATCCCTTAGTCCTTTTTTTTCCACATGAAAGTAAAGCTATTCTGTTTGCTTTAACTTGCCTCCTCTTTTGCAACCGTGTTTAATGGTTTTGCAAATTTGATTTAGAGAAGAATCAGACTAGCTTGTCAGGGAAGGATGGCAGCTTCCATTATTGTCATTTCTTTCTTTGACTTGTTAGTGTGATTTAAAAAAATAATTGAATTACAAATATATTTTAAATAAGTGTTTATTTTTAAAATCTCACAGAGTAAGCTATAATTTGCAATATAAAAGATCATGTACTATGTCTAAATGTAAGTTCTGCATTAGACACCTGTGACTGTTGACATATGAAAATGACCTGATTCTGTACAAGAATATAGAATGACCTGCCACTGTCTGCAAAATACCAAATTTCTTGGGCTGGCTAGTAAAGCACTTATAATTTTTGCTCAATGCTCTGGGTCTATTTTTTGGTTTTGGATTTGTTGTTCATCTCTTCCTGATCTCCTCTTTATTCATTTTGTCAGAGTATATATATAAAAACCCTACTATGTGCCAATTCTATGGGAATGCAATGGTGAATGAGATGGACACAGTTTCTGTCCTCAATGAGATTATAGTTGATTGGGAAATACAAAAAAGTAAAACACTATGAAAGTGGAGTAGAATTAGAAACTTAGTATTGTTCTTATTGTTCTAATCCATGTATGGATTAGAGTTCAGAATGGGAAGGACCTACAATATCCAGTGTTTCATAAAAACTCTACCCACGTTAACCCTGGGCTGTTTCTAGCACTAAGGTTTATGCAGGCATTGTGACTTAAAGAATTTGTGGCCTGCTCTGTGAGTTTGGATCTACTCTCAAGAGGACCAGGACAAGGGTCTGTGTGCTCAGGTCCAAACCAGACCCAGTCAGGCAAACAGGGGAAAATACCTTTACAATGGAAACTGAGGGAAGGAGAATTAAATCACTCTTTTATTTCATTTAAATTTTTTTTTGGCAGCATATCCTCCCAAATCCCATTGTAATGATGGTAAAGGTATCTTCAAATGGGTCATGCTGTCATGTTTTTAATATCCAAGAGCTCATTTTGTTCTTTGAATGTTCCTTTTTTATTGTATCCTAATCTTGCTTCGTGGTTACAATATCTTCCTTTCTCTTTTTTTTTTTTTTTTTTTTTTTTGAGACAGAGTCTCACTTTATTGCCCAGGCTAGAGTGAGTGCCGTGGCGTCAGCCTAGCTCACAGCAACCTCAAACTCCTGGGATCAAGCAATCCTGCTGCCTCAGCCTCCCAAGTAGCTGGGACTACAGGCATGTGCCACCATGCCCGGCTAATTTTTTTCTATATATATTAGTTGGCCAATTAATTTCTTTCCGTTTATAGTAGAGATGGGGTCTCGCTCTTGCTCAGGCTGATCTCGAACTCCTGAGCTCAAATGATCCGCCCACCTCGGCCTCCCAGAGAGCTAGGATTACAGGCGTGAGCCACCGCGCCCGGCCATCTTCCTTTCT